>JBBPDC010195277.1:0-14600 GCA_037974485.1 Hemigrammopetersius urotaenia
CCGGAGGACTGACTTCCAGTCAAGACAAGGCAGGGAATGACACGCGGGCATGAAGTCAGCAACTTCAATGGCTGTGTACTTCCTGTTTATATACTGTTCGTGACGTCATTCCGCGACCTCGTGACGTCACGTGACCTGGTGCGTGTGACAGTCCAGCAAGCTAGTTCAGGCAGGATACAACAATTAACCTTATAAAGCTCTTCTTAATTGCACTGTTAAAAAGTGTTTCACTTGAAATAGGGGAATTAGGGATCAATTTGATTATTATTATTCATTTTAAGAGCACGGTAAAGTTATCGCAGCGGAAGATAACGACAAGAAACTGAAATACTGATCACGCTCAGGACAACATTTATTTTACACGAGACAGCATAAAACACACAAACGCAAACTAGAAATGAATGAGATGATGTGATAATGTTATGGATAAGTTTACTGAAAGTTACTGAAAATCCTTGGACAGCAAGCTTTATGAACAATTTAAATACAACCCCGTAATCAGAAATAGTTTAATACCCCTTTTGCACCAAATTGTCAAATTTTAGAAGACCCTATACTTGAATTGATTCAGAGTCTCAGGAGGAAGTTGGAGTTGGAAGTTTCAGAAGAGTTGAAGATGTTGGTCAGAACATGATATTCTTGAAAGTTTCTTCTCTGCTCCTCACTGCTACTCTTGAGAAGAGGGTGATGAAGATTGGAGCTTCCTTGAAGTTTCAGAGTGTGGGTGAAGCAGTGGCGAGTACGGTCCAAACCGAAGTCTTGATCCCGAGGCTCAGCATTTGAATGAAGTAGAGCGGGTAGCTGGTCATGAAGTCCGGACCGATGTTCTGGCCCGGTTCCAGGTGTTCTTGCTTAGTTGACCTCTTCTCGACCAGTTGCTTATATGCTCACAGGGAGAGGGCAGTGTCCTTGCCCCCACCATTTTCAATTTGACCAATTACAAAGGCAGACCAGGTCTCGCTCCCTTGGGCACTGAGGCTGGGAGGAAGGAGTCACTTGACTCACTATGACTCTGCTAAGTGTGAAACTTCTCACTGAGAGAAATAAAGTTCATAAATCTCGTACAGTTAGTAACTGACATTGAAACTTGTAATTTTGGTTCTGTTGTGATCTAGCGGACACGTAGATACCACACATGTTATACTTTTGACAAACATTGTAGCCATAATTATTCAAACCAAACTTCAAAATGCCTGAATATTATGTTGTTACAATTCCCTTTAGCAATCAAACAATTCCCATTCTTATACCTGTTCAGTTTTAGTTAAAATCAATGAAATATCTGTGGTCCTTTTTCTGTGTCACAGCACATGGCTAGAGTCAAAGGGTCGTTTATGACTTTCTTTAAGGAGCTGCCTGGATTTCTCCATTTATCCTCTCAAGAGTATTATTATAAATAGGGATATTGTAACTCACTGTTCATTTCAAGACGAAACATGCTTTATTTTATCATAAAGGAAAGAAGCAACTTGAAGAAGAGCTATGCGTTCTTCATATCTGGTTAATACCAGGGTGATTTGCAAATTAAATAGCGAGAGTTAGCACAAAGGCTAAACACACATTTATGAATTCAAGTCATTTTGAAGGCATGTAAGAAACACAGAAACTGATCATTTCCCCTTCTTTTCTGAAAGATTCACTCTTTGGGGTGCAAGGATATGTGTCTCTGGCAGGGTTCATGGAGGGGGAAATCTTGATAAGATACCACATTTTATTGTCTTGGGCTTCTAAGGGTTTAAATTGGGCTTGTAAAATGTTCTCTTCAGCAGTGACAAGCCACAGGCCTTCTGGTTCAGAGGAGCTCTGTCCTAGACCTGTGCTGGAATTCTGAAAGGGAGAGGGGAGAAGAAGGAAACATGTGTGTGGACAATGGATTCCGATGGATTCATTCGGTACAAATGGACCCGAGGAACCAAATTGCACTGTCCCACAGAGTTGGCTTCGCCCCTCGGTTCACCATCCGGTTCGGAAAAAATCTCGCTCCGACCAGCGGATCTAAATCTCCCCCAAAAACTTGCTCAAAACACAATAAAGCAATTACACAGAAACTCCAAAGCAGTTTTATCACAGCCCAGCCAGCTTATAGACACTTTTAGTGCAGTGTCATAAATATCCATGCATGAAATTTAGCAAAACAGCAACCATCTCTTGGAGCATCGTTCCACTTTTCCCCTTGAAATTCTTATTGCTGGCCAAATATCCCCATCAAATGTCTTCAAATATTTTGCTTTGTTTAAATAAAATCCATATTTTTGTGACCAAGTGCAGCGGAGTGCCCCCTTGCCTGTTCGTCGCTCAACTGACCTGAGAGTGGTTTCGGGCTTTTATTTCCCTGAGTGAGGTCGGACAGGCTACTCTCAAATATCACTGGAATCCTCTCACTATTTGCTACAATCCTGTATATATAAAAATTACAACTTCTCATCAAAGCTGGACCAGTAATATGCTGGTGCAGCTGGTCCCGAGGCACCCCTGTATCTCAGCCTAAGAACCTCCTAGAAATTTGCGGGAGGTTTTCAATACTTCTGGAATAGCACATTCTTGCGCTATTCTTTTTGTCTGTGTGGGTCACGCTATTTTATGTCTTTGGTGCTGCCGGATTTTTGTTTATTTTTTAGTCACGTTGAAGTCTTCACATTGGACTAATCGCAATGTTTCACACCATGGTTAATAGTCAAACCGGTTAATCCCTGCAACCCTAGTCACATCTTCCTGTCTTTTTGTTTTTCCAGTGTCTCCTCCAATGAACCTGCGCATTCGAGGAGTAACAGAGCATGCTATTGATGTGGAATGGGAGGGTTCCCTGGTTGTGACGGATTACTTGATCACATATGTTCCCACAAGCCCCAGTGGAGTCCAGCTGGAAATGAAAGTTGAAGGTGATGTGACCAACACCACCATCAAAGAGCTGGAACCAGGCCTGGAATACAACATCAACGTATATGCTGTCATTAACAACGTGATCAGTGTTCCGATCAACGCCCTAGTTTCAACCCGTGAGTTTATTCATCTTCATATAATGGTTAAATTGTTCCCACTGTAAATTTGAAGTCAAATTATGAATAACTTTAAAAATATATGTGTTATAAAAGTTTAAAAAGTTTATATATAAACTGAAGTGTGATAAGCCCAATGTCCACAAGATACGGCCATTCCAAGCTGAGGAATTACCATTTATAATCTTGGATTAGCTATTTTCAATAAAATAAAACCCCATATAAATGTATTATATTAGGAAGCAAGTACTCTACAGCTTTCAGCTAAAATGTAGAAAGCAATATGAAAATGTTTTTCCCCAGAATGAGAAACAGCCTTTGTTTATTCTGCAATTTTTGAAAAATCAGGAACGTATAACATTGAGAATAAAGTTAGTGTCTAATGTTTGAAAAGTACTTACTTACAGTACATACTCACTGTAAATACATATGTTCACATATTTTTCTATTTACCTTGCATTTGTTTTTGAATAAAACATTAGCAATGATTATTGAGACACATCTGCCATGAAAGTACAGTATGGGTGATAATAGCCCAGAGCACATGTGTCAAACTCAAGGCCCACGCCATGTTCCTTTATGTGGCCCAAATGGGAAAAAACGGAAAACAAGCACTCTTATTCCATTTTAGGTTTTCACTGGGTTCCGGTTGTTTACAGGAGGTGGGTACGGAGATGTGCCTTATCAGGTAGAAAAAAAGAGTTTCTGAGAAATGTCAATAATAATCCCAAAATGCAGAAGAAGAGAAAAACTGATGCAGAAGGATGTTTTTTCAAGGAAAGATGGGAAAGCGAGTATATGTTTGTGCTTTAAGGGTAAAGACTGGTGTGACTTTTGTGTTATGTGGTGAAAGAGTACAATCTGCATCGGCACTTCGACACCAAACACTATACGAAAAGAATGCTAAATTTAGTATCCAAGAAAAACAGCATTGTCCAAGAATTAAAAGGCAAACTGCAGTTACAGCAGGGAATATTCACCAAAGCTACAGCTAAAAATGGAGCCATACTTGAAGCTAGCTTTATTGTGGCTGAAGACATCGCCGAAGTGTCGCTGTGTTTTTCAGAGGGTGAGTTTTTGAAGTGCACGGTGCTCTGACCGGATGTAAACATTTAAATGTCAGTTTGTCAAGAAACACCATTGCAGACCAAGTTCAACTGTCAAGAAACCTGGCCACCTGGCGGAGGAGACGCACCGTTATCTGACTTTTTCATTAGCCGTTGATGAATGCACAGATAACACGGATACAGCACAGTTGTCCATTTTTAAATGGGATCTTTTCAAGACAATGGAGAAGTCAGTCAGAAAAGCTAAATTACCCTTGGAAAAATTGGTGGGGCTACTGCAATCTGTTTTTGCAGATGTGCCTTATCATACAGAAATAAGGTGGCTGAGCAGGACTGCAGTGCTCATCACATGATTTTTTTTAGCTCAGGGAACAAATCGCAGTTTTCACGGAAAGTAAAGGCAACCCTTTGTGATTTTGCTATGTTGTGCGACATAACCAAACATCTCGCCCAACTGAATCAGAGGTTGCAGGGTCACAAACAATTAATCACTCAAATGTCCGACACGATCACAGCTTTCCAGCGCAAACTCCACTTATGAAAGTCTTATTCAGAACAAGCCAGTCTTGTCCACTTTCCTGTTTGTCAGAGCATCTCAGCCTCAGTTTCTGGGGGTTTTCCCTGCTTTAGGTTGGCTACCAAATTGAGCTGGATAATTAATGAATTTGATCGTCACTTCTCTGACATCAAGGCACTGCAGACTTTGCCATCTTTGCTAATCCTTTCACAGCCGACATCAACAGTGCACCCCAACACCTTCGGATGGAGTTATTAGAACTTCAAAGTGACATTGGCCTGAAAGCAAAAGTCCAGTAATCAAAGACTTTTACCTTTGACTTGATGCCACAGCTCCAACTTCATGCTGAATGTGTCCTGTCCATGTTTGGGAGCACCTATCTGTTCGAACATATGTTTTCAAGAATGAACAAAACCAAGCACAGACCATGACTGTTTTGCGGTGTCAGATATCTGACCAGAAAACAGGTGAGAATTTTAAAATATAAAATGAAAATATTATCTGTTTCTGTGGAGGGTTAGAAGTGACAATATTAAATATAGAAATATGTCAATAATTAAATAATGGAATGTGTGATTCATTGTTTAAAATGGGAAACATAATGATAAATAATTACTTAAATGTGTCATTAAATGTTTAAAATGGGAAATAAAAATTAATTAGCTACGTCTTTAATTATTTTAATTATTTAAAATTGGAAATTAAAAATATAATTAATTAAATGTGTCATAAATTATTTAAAATGGGAAATAAAAATATATATATTTATATAATTCAAGCCACATTTAATTTAAATGTATTTATTTCCGATTTTAAACAGTTTATGACACATTTAAGTAATCAATTATCATTATATTTTACATTTTAAACAATTAATGATACATTTAATGGTTTAATTATTGACGAATTTATATATTTAATATTGGAACTTCTAGCTCTCCATATGTTTCAATAAAAAAAACGGTGTCAAATTTGTGAAATGTTATGGTTGTGCTTCTGTTCAGTTATTTTCAGAACATGAGTGGATGAGGCTGGTGGATGATTTGGTGGCTTAGGTTGAGAAAGGACCTACTTGGTGTGTTCAGGGACAATCAGCATCACCTTAACTTCACTAATATAGTTTTGAATTGTGAATATATTTTTTCTTATTTTGAGTTAATGACCTATCCTTTGAATAAACAGCAATATTCTAATTTTGCTTGATGTATTTGATTTTTGAACTTGAATTGTTAATTTATTTTATTGAAGAAAAGGTTGTTGCAGTCTGTTCAAATCCAATATTTCTGGCCAATATGTCAGTACTAGACTGTTCAATAAATGTTTACCCTGTCTGGTCTGCGACTTGGTCTGTGTGGTTAATTTCAGCCCATTGTGTAAATAAGTTTGACACCCCTGGCCTAGAGGGTAAAACACTTGAACCCCCACTTTTTACTACTGTGCCCTTGAGCTAGACACTTATCACTCCAGGGGCACCATCCCTGTAACTAATGATTGTAAGGCACTTAGGATAAGGGCATCTGCCATATGCCCCATTACCTCACCATTTCCCTGCAAAGTTAAAGCAGCGTGTGTCCACACACATATTTTAATAGGCTGGGGGATTGTTCATCAAACATGCATGCACACATACACACACACACACACACACACATACAGGCCTATCCTGCCTGTCAACCATGTGCAAAACTTACTACAGCCCAGAATAGTAAAACACCCCTCATATCTAATACTTGTTCTGAACAAAAAAATGCATAAACATTTACTAAAAATAAGTTTGCTTTTGTTCAAGCATTTGTGAACCACTAAGCATTCCGAAACTTTTGAAACTGTCACATTCACTTTCATTTCTTGTCTGTCATACACCAGTCTTCCTCTGGAGAGAACTTCAGATTATATCCTGGCTGAGATAAATTGATTTACTGAATATGCTGAATCTGTGCCTTCTAGATCTCTCAAATCCGGACGGTTTACTCTTCAGATCTATCACAGAGACATCAGTGGAGGTTCAATGGCAACCCTTTGACTACTTGTTTGATGGCTGGGAAATAAGCTTCATTCCTAAGGTAAGGATTTTTCCTGGGAAGTCACACTTTAATCTTCCCTTCTGCACTGGTTCCTGGTATGACAAGTCTCTGTCAAGCCTTCAGAGATACGTGCACTGCTGGGGTAGCATATTAATGCTAAATTTAAATACAGAGCAATAGGCTATAGGAGTAGACAGGTGAGAGACAGTAGTAGCATGTATTGCTGGTAATATGACACATTTAAAAGAGGGGCTCCCAGATCAGTCGAGCAACAAAAAGACAATCATTCATCTTTTAGCCCAGAACACACTAAGTACTGTCACTGGCCAGCACTGATTAGGACGAGTTTATCCCTGGACAATCCTAATCCTATTAGTAATAACCTCCATGATGTTGAATTGCTTTGTCTTACTTTCTCTCTATAAACATCAGCATCTGGGCAGTGGCCTGGTGGTTAGTGGAGTTGCCTCTGCTATTGGAAGGGCAGGAGCTTTAATCTCAAGACGACCACTGTGGTACCCTTGAGTTACGTATCGTCCCTACAAACTGCTACCCTGGCACTGCATCACTGGCTGTCACTTGGATGAATGGGTTAAGTGCAGAGAAAGAATTTCATATAGTTCACACTGTGTCCTGTGCTGTGGTGTGTTCACACCTATAAGGGCCACTTCATTTTACTTACTTAAATCTCTCCCACTTTTTTAGCCCCTGACTCCTTCCACACAGCTAAACACAGGATAATCATGCCTATAGTCAGTCAAGGTTCTATAGAACTTTGAGTTTTAAATGAAAGGCAGAAGACAAAAGAACAAGCCCCATGGAAACAAAGACAGGAGCCTCTTCAGAGAGGATGTGTGCCGAATGCAAGGCAGGGTATACACTCGCTCTTCCGTGTATGAGAGAATTAAGAAATCACATTGGGAGCAGCAGTGTTAACAGTGTAGGGCTTAAGTAAAAAAAAACCTGAGAAACATTATTGATCTTTCACAATGGGTGAACTAGCAGGGGGCTTGGATGCCACACCAGTTAGAAGCAAGAGAATGGGAAAGAGAAAAGAAAGGAACAGATCTAAAGTTCTTTCTCCAGTTTAGTTACTGAATGTATTTAATTTCGGTCATCTTTACATTGTTTGCCAAAACTCTGAGGTATTTATTTTAAAAACTAGAATGCTTTTGTCACATTTCAGTTTTAGAAGGAATGCCTGCAGGTGTTTATTTACATATTGTAGCTATTTGCTAATGTGTTTAGGTAGATTTTGCAATGCTAAACTGTAGTAAGATGTTTTTTCTATCACATTGCAAGATGCACAGTATTTCCTTTATTGTTACTTTCTTTCTAAATGCAAAGTCAGTTTAACAAGAACTTATTAATGGTGATGATAAAATGCTACTGCTGTGTGACTTGACAATAGGCTTGACATGATTAAAATAAAGCTAACGCCAGCCGTGCATTTTAAAAGGCCCACTTTGTGCACTGACATCAACCATGGGGCGTGAACTTATGACAGCCAGTGGGAGGTCTTGAAATAACACAACATTCTAATCTACAAAATGCACATGCCAGCCGCCTCCACACCAATAAAAATGAAATTTTTACCTCATTTGAAGTATGCTCCCTTGTTCAGAGTGGTAGATCATGACACAAAATGTGTTTGTGTTATTTTTTAGGAGTTAAGAAGACATCCCCTTCCTAACTCCTCACTTTAGTTTGTCCCATGACTTTAATTAGGCTTACCTGTTGCTTGTTTGTCCCTCCTAATTTAAGTCACCTTTACTGTGAGGCTGGTGTCTGTTCACCATTGGCATTATCCTCTCATCCCTTCCTATGGTGTGCTGTGAGTGTGTCTGCCTGTCTGTCAGTGTTTCTGGTTCTGGTTCTGTTATGCCTGGTTTATGCTTTCCCTTTGCTTGAAGTTTCTAGAAGGTTCCTAGGCTGAGAGGCCCAATGACGGACCATTACTCTCACCAGTTACAGAGAAGTTGTAATTTTCATATACAGGATTGTAGCGAATAGCGAGAGGGTTCCATTGATATATGGGAGTAGCCTGTCCGACCTCGCTCAGGGATATATAAACCCGAAAACCGCTCCCAGATCAGTCGAGTCACAAAAAGACGGAGAGGTGCTCCGCTGCGCTCGGTCAGAAAAATATGGACTTTTTTTATAATAAGAATTTCAAAGGGAAAAGTGGAACGATGCTCCAAGAGACAGATGCTTGTTTGCTGAATTTCATAAAAAGTGAGTGCATGGGGATTTATGACACTGGGCTAAAAGTGTCTATAATCTGGCTGGGTTGTGATAAAACTGCTTTGGAGTTTCTGTGTAATTGTTTTATTGTCTTTTGAGCAAGTTTTTGTGGGCTATTTGACAGCTGGGTGAAGTGAGTTATTTTCCAAAATGAATGATCAACCTAGGGGCGGAGCCGACTCTGCGGGACAGTGCGAGTCAGTTCCTTGGGTCCGTTTGTACAGAGTGTATGGGAGAGAGGCGGTGTTAAAGCGGTTCTTGATTTTATAATTCTGTGGTAAAAGTAAGGATTTCTCCAAACAAAATGGCATCTCAGCTTGCACTATAGAACATTCATTTTTTATTCTTTTGAGCTGAAATGTTGAACATAAGTTGACAAGACCTGTGGCTATTGAGTTCCAGTGTTTTTTGAGAGAGATTGCTGACAGGGACGATAAGGATTGCTGAGTCTAAAGAGGTTTGACACAAGGATGGGTGTTCCAGCACGACAATGACCCAAAACATACAGCAAAGGCAACAAAAGAAGCTCATTAAGGTCATGGAGTGGCCTAGTCAGTCTCCGGACCTTAATCCAATAGAAAATCTATGGAGGGAGCTGAAGCTCAAAGTTGCACAGAGACTTTTCATGTCTTTGTCATTGGACAAACTTACAAAATCAGCGAGGGGTCAAATAATTATTTCCTCCACTGTAGATATAATCCAGTCCCGTTGCTGTTTGAAAATAAGTTTACATGTTTTACTTCTCTTGCACATGAGTCTTAGCTTTGAAATTAATCCAGCAGCAAACAATAACATTGTATGATGGAACTGTGAGCTTTTAAAATTGATAATGCAGAAAACAATATGGCTGATAAAATGGGGCTGAATGTTTGAAATCCATTCATGTAAAATAACCGTGATAATCGTGAAACCGCTTTTTTTCAGCCTATAATCGTTTCTAATTTCTAATCGTTGCAACCCTATATGTGTTTGCTGTTTTGTTTTCTTGTTACATTAAAACCTGATATTTAACATCCTATATATTTGTTTTTGTTACCGCACCTATAATACAAAGGAACATTAGTATTGTGACATCACATACACTAAATGACACTTTTTGTTGTCACTAAAGTTTAAAAGCACCTTCTGAAAGTATTGCCAAAGACTGAAAGCCATGAGTCATGATGAGTGTTAACATTACAGTATCAAAATGAACACTCAATTGTTAAGACTTTTTTAAAGGTTATGTTTGCTTGGCAGGGTATGAAGACGATTATGTCTCGTATAGGACATTGTTTTGTTTAAAGTCTTCTATTTTACCAAATGGGAAAGATGGCAAGGGGAAAGTTGATATCAAGTATGTGGACAAATGTATCATTGTGCGAGTATGTGCTCATAAAACTGGCAGATTGTCAGATTGTGTCCTGAAAAGATATCTGTTCATTTTTGTTGCATGGTTTCTTGCACCTTGATCTTGGTGTGTGCATGCGATTGTGTGTTCATGAAAAGGGTGACTGATGCTTTCACTGCATGGCTCTGTTTCAGGATAATGATGGAGGGATGACAGCTCAGCTGCCCAGCACTATTACCTCCTTCCATCAGACTGATCTGAGGCCTGGGGAGGAGTACACAGTCAGTTTGGTGGCTCTGAAGGAACAGGGCAGGAGTCAGCCAGTCACTGCCACAGTGACCACATGTGAGCCTGGATAGTCCTTTATGTTGAAAATGGCAGTAACACTATACTGCTCATGCTGTACAATATCCCTAGTCTGTTGTCTTTTTACTACAGCAGTACATACTTTTGAGACTAGGCTCACATGTCGCCCCAAAATAGATACTCAATCAGGTGTAACTTATTCTTAATTTTATACCAAGCTAAATGGCTTCCACTTGTGATCAGCTGTAATGGTTTTGATTAGTTAATCATGAAAGGCAGCTATTCCTAGAACATCTTTGAATTATCTTTGCGTGACAAGGCACTGTCATTAGATTGTATTCTAGAAAGGCACACATCAGGAGTTGGATACAAAAAAAATCAAAGCTTTATCAATCCCTAGGAGCACAATAAAATTAGGATTGGATCGGGGTAACACAATGACCAGTATAAAAGCGTTTGGGCTCAACAAGCAGCAAGAAGTGAGACTAAAGGAGATACAGGGAGCAGGCGAGACGGATGCAGGGAAAGAAACAGAGAGTGCATGCACATGGTGCTGTGTGCACAGACAGGTGAATGCGTGTTTGTATGTAGAAACTGCATGGTAAAATACAGAGGTGTCAGACTGCTTAAGCTAATGGAAAATGTCACCTTGATGAATGAGCAGCAATTGTGCTCTTAGTGTAAACTTCACCTGAGAATTCTCCCCCTCTGTCACTTACAGACAGAATGATTCAGTTAAACTTTTTCCATTTCAAACTGCAGCAAAAATGCCAAGAATTTCTGCTGCACCTCACCATCGACCATAATTAAAGAGACATTAAATATATATATGGGGCCATTAATACTTCAGGTGGCCATAAAGATACCTTATTGGATAAAGAAAGATAAATGTGACGTTCCTAAATTATGTATGCACCCAAAGATTTATCTTGTATTGTAAGAGTCTGTATGGAGAATGTCTTTGAAATACATGCTTTAGACTTTGCTTTGGACTCTGCCTGACGTGCACCAGGGTTAGCCAGATTCTATCCAGTCCCCAGGTGTGGATAGTACAAAAAAGGAAGTAAAAGCAGCACAACCTATAGAAATAAAACTATACAACTATGTAATATAAAAAGATCTGTACATCATAGAAAAATGCATAAACATATGTTATATATCGTCGCTGTTGGGCAGAAACCTCATATGTCCAAAACTGATATTTTTCAGGAAACTGAAAAAAACTATGTATATTCTAAATAAATGAATACTGTCATCAAAAACATCTTAAGATATGATTATATAACTGTGTGTAAGGTTGTATTGCCAATATTTTTGCAAAATCTTTCTGGATTTTCCTAGATTTTAACCGGCAAATATGGACATAGGAGTTCGTGCCATTATTGATTTTAGCGGTCGCGTTGGGTCTAGACTGAGCCTCTGTACATTAGTTGGCTACCATTCATTGTATCGAGATCAATTAACAGACTACAACACTTTATTAAACCTAACATGGTTGATTAGCCTTTGTTTGCTCAAAACTTGGACCAGTGAACTGACAAATATTACAGAAGCCTGATGGTTATAAGAGGGAAATGTTTAACCTGCAAACTTACCGTTTACTCGCACTCCTCCTCTGTAGCAAGAGAACTGTTTGGAAGAGAGAACTCTCGATCTCAGGAACAATTAAGTCAAAATACTTTTCTTTTCAGTTGTGTTGTAGCTATACTTTACATCCAAGGAGATAATATTGAAATACATAGCATCACTAAATGTCTTCTTTTAGCTACTTAACTGGCTCAAGAATGAATAGATTTTTATTTATTAATATAGTAAATAAAATATTAAATATTAATTGGAGTGGAGTTTTCCACTAGACAGCGACGATATATCATGTACGCTTGTGTGTATTCACAAATACATTTGCATGTAACCAGTGGATATCTTTGGATGTCAGACATTAAATGATGGAATTAAAGACCTGTGGTATCTCTCCCTCATACACAAGTGGGAGCAGCAGCTTGGCACTGAAGAAACTGCTTAGTGCTATCAGAGTGTCCTGCCACACTATTCTTCTGTCACTCGCTACCTCAACTGTGGCAGCCTGCAGGGGGCAGCCTGTTCAGTTTCTTCCTGTCCCCAGCAGAGATGGTGTTGCCCCAGCAGGCGACATCATAACAGATGGTTGATGCCACTGCAGAGTCATAAAAGTTATTCAGGAGTGCCCCCTGCATCCCAAAAGACCTCCGCTTTCACAGCAGTTACAGCCGGTTGTGTCTTTTTATAGAAATCCAGTTTATTGTTCAAGTGAACATGTGGCTTTCTACAATATTGATGCCCATACCCTGTATGTTCAGTGGTTGAAGTTGTACCTGGAAAAGCCTACCGCAAGCTCCTTGGCTTTTCCAGTGTTGATCTGGAGGTAATTCTGCCAGCACTAGTCTATGTCATTTCACTATATTCCCTGTCATTCCCATCAACGATAAATCTATTATGTGCAGGCAGAAAGCTTTTTAAGAAGCAGATGGTGGAGTTGTGTGAGATGTCTGCAAGGACGTAGGAGGTGGATGACCGCATCATATACCCAAAGCTAGGCAAACTGAAGTGGGTCCAGTGATGAGCACACCAGGGACCGAAGATGAACATGGACCAACCTCTCCAGGGTCTTCATCAGGAGGAATGTCAAGGCCACAGGCCTGTAGCTGTTGATGTCCTTGGGATGTGGGGTCTTTGGCACATCCAAGAGGTTTTCCATGCTATGGTACTCTCCCCAGCAACAGGCTCAGGCTGAAGATGTGCTCAATTATCCTACACAGTTGATCTGTACAGGATGTGAGAAGCCTTGAGCTTAAACCATCTAGATCCACCATTAGCACTGATCCTCCTCAATTCCCACCTACCCTTGGCTGTTAAGAGAGAGAGAGAGAGAGGCTGGAGCACAGTGATTGTGTGCTGGAGGTCATGGCTGGAGGGGAAGGGCAGTGAGCAGGGATCGTAGAGGTGGTGTGAAAAGTGAGGCGGTCGGACGTGTGTGCAGCAGAGGCTGCCCCAGAGAGGACAGTATGAGGGGCCGGGGCAGGGGCAGTGGCAGTGGCAAATTATGAGTCAAATCTGTTGAAGTGAGTCAGTTAATATCCCCACATACCCCATACATGTATACTGTGAACTTTAAAAATGACAACATAACTACAGGCAAACATTTTAGACAACAGCAGGGCTGGAATTAGAAGTGTTATTCAAAGTTTGATTTTTCTGTATTTTTGATGATCAAAGCTCTTCTGGATCATTACTCTTGATGTGGTTTGTCAAAACAGTGGCTTTTGTTTAAAACATTTAGTGAAGTTTTGTTTAATTTTTAATAGCTCACAGTAAGTCATACTATATCTTAAACCACAATAACAATTCTGCTCCATCCTAATGAAAAACTGCATGGACTACAAATATTTGAACGACTTTAGAACTGATAGCAACGTTGGTCTCATAGCTCCAGTGCTAAACAAAAGAAGTCAAACTTGGCCGCCAAACATGTTGACTGTATCAAGCATAAATGGAAAATTGTGTAAATTTTTGGCAAAAATTTTAATGTGACATCCTACTTTAATATACTTATGCTATGGTGTAAAGTGATGGCAACAGTAACTTTGAGAAAAGCTGGGCACATAAGTATCGGAAAGAACTGTAATACGTTCAATAGGAAGGTTCGATTTCTTCTTACCGTCTCTAACATCCTTATTTGACTTTAAATAATCTCTGCTGCTTCTTTTAGACTTTTCATAGTTTCAATGAGATCATTGTAAATAAATCCTCTTTATTCATGTTACAAGCTATTTGGGTTTGTTTTTGGCACTGGATCTCTGGCAAGAAATGTTAGCTAGAGCTCTTGGATACTTGTCTACATTTCTCCTAAGGTGAATTTGAATGGATTAAAGTCGCTGCTCCCTCACCTGTATTTAATGGTACAAGAGAGGGAAGGTTTTTTTTTTTTTTACTCATTATTCATTGTGACATTAAATTATCCAAACAGTTCTCACGTGAGACATGGAGCAAGGGAACTCGAAGTGACTGTGTCACATGGTGTAAAAAAAGTGCTCAATAATTTGGGGGGGGGGGGGGGTGTTTAACGGAGATCTTTTTTTT
>JBBPDC010195304.1:0-14597 GCA_037974485.1 Hemigrammopetersius urotaenia
GCCTAAATCCTGTTTACATGAAATAAACCTGCTCCCGAGCAGGTTTAAGCTTACGGACCTGTTGCTATGACAGCAAGTCCAAGATGCGCATCGAAGAATTAAACAATCCAAGATCAGGACAAATCCACAACAATCAAATCCAGCTGAGTCAGCAACGTATGAAGAACGGACCCCAAGCCTTCTCGCCCAACATCACTGCCTGACCTCATAAATGCTCAACAGATTAAATGGGGACGGATTCACACAAAAACTACAAAATCTTTAGCAGAAGAGTGGAAGCTGTTTTAGCTCCAAAGGGGGGCCAACTCCATATTATAGTCTATGATTGAGTGCAATGTTGTTAAAGTCTCATCAGTTAGGAATTAAATTGCATGTGTTTAAACAGGAAAATCACCCAACTGAGAGAGACCAAATGAACACCCTGAGAGCCAGATCACAAATTATGAGCAGGGGTCAAGCATATCGCAATAAAGCAGTGTTTAATGCAGGAGATTTGTAATCTACTCTGCAAGCAGTTTCTGTTTACCTCTCAATGACCATTTGAGATAGCACCTTAATGAGACTTTTATTGTTTCATTAGCATTAGCCATTTAAAGATAAAAAGCATTGTTTCTGTAAGTCAACAAAAACACCTTTAGAGTTTACTGAAAGACATCTAACTACTCTCATTCACAAATTTCTCAAAAGCACATTTAAATCCTCTCCCACACAGACACACACAAACGCACCTCCCGTGAGGAAGTGAGTCAGTCAAGTATGAGGCTCTGACCTGTTCTGAGCTCCTCCAGAAGCTGCTGAGGTTTCTGCCTCCTCTACCTCAGGGTCCAGTGAAACCGGCGATGACGAAGGCTGCTCCTCTTCCTCTCTGCAAAATGAAGACACTGCAGTGCTGCCCTCGGTGTCCTCCGGCTGACCTTTACCGTCTGAGAAAGGAGGGGTGGGGTGAACAAGTTTTAAAAGGCTTGACTTAGCCATTGTTATAACATAACCTTCTAACTTTTGTCCCCAAACTTTTGTATTACACATAAAAATAATGCAACTTGTTTTTTATATTTGCATTGCCCTTTACATTGTGTGACAATGCCAGGATAAATAGACCAATAAATAAAAAATCATTACATGAACATTTTTACTCGTAACCATTTCAGAGATGGAGGGTTTCAGTTATAAGCCTAACTGACAGGCAGAAAAACTAATGAAACACAGCAAAGGATTGAAAAGCTACGAAAATATTAATCCTACTACAATATTTGGAGTAAAGTTTAATATCTCAAAATAAATAATTGACATTGACTTCATATTAAATGACTAGTCCTAATTTAACAGAGACAAAGTAGGTGTAAAAAAAATATATAATTATTATGGGTATTATGGGTTTTCAATGTCCTGTGCACATTTCGTACATCAGGAATCTTGACAGTCAATTTGAGCCCAGGCCCTTTTATAAAACATACCAAATACCAACATTTTACATGCATTTGGAGGATATTGAGGGTGATATGCTGTAATATGGAATTTTATTATCTTCAAAAATCTTCCCTTTGCTTTATGGCCATAACCAAACAGATAACTCGCATGACATGGGGAGGGAAAGATATTTTCCATTAGAACGTAGGGCTGGGCGATTTGGCCTAAAATCAAAATTTCAATTAATTGAACATTTTAACTCGATTACGATTAATGAACGATTATTTTTATTTATTTATTTTTTGCCCTCATAGTTCATTGACAAGTTGCTCAGTTATCTCAGTGTTTAAGCTCTCCATGCTCAACATGTCGGCGGAATAACGTAACATAACGGAGCGGGGTCACGTGACTCCACACGCGGTAGTTTTTAAAGGGAAAGTAATCGAAATAATCGACCCGGAAAATTTATCGATTATAGGTTCTGAATGTCGATTTCGATTACTTTGCGATTAATCGGCCAGCCCTATTAGAACGTTGATATTTCCTGTGCTGTGGGGGCGGTCATTTAAAGTACCATTTACGGTAGGGGTCACCAATGTGGTGTCCCCAAGGACCACATGACTAGCCCACAGACCTGTTAAAAAAAAACTCACCGGTGATCAGAGTCTGACATTTGATTTTATCCTGTTTCTATTCTTCTTTAAATCACATTTGCATCTATATAGATTTGAAAATGAATCAACCTGGTAGCCCTTCGTATGGCTCAGTACCCATAAAGTAGCTCTCAGTTGGTGACCCCTGATTTAGGGAGTCAACAAAGACACATCAGAACCATTAACTAAACTGACTCAAAGCATAAAAGATGTTAGTAAATTTAATATGAGCGTTTACATCAGTTACCCAAGATGGAGCAAAATTAACTGGACCTGCTAAGAGTGAGAGTGTAAAGGCTAAAAAGTTACCAGTTACCTCTTTATGCCTGTACGTTTTCAAAGCCAGACAGCATGACAGTTTGACCTGTACTACACACCTGTACTATTTTCTAACAAGAAAACGCTAGCTAAATCAAGTAGCTCACCAGGCAGTTGGCTTACATTCACCCAGGCTGGGTTTTTCCCACTACCGGGATCAGTCTAGATGTTGTTAGATTCAGAGCTAAACGTGCTGGCGTTCACAAGGCTAACTATTTTAGGATACGGAGCTTTGGCCACTGCATAAAAGACACCAAATGTACACTCAACGGGACTAAAGCAGTCACATGATGAGCCACCAAGTCCAGCCAACAGTCCAGAAAAGGGGGGTGAAAAGATGAGATTTAAAAAGGCTTTTAGAGCACTAGCCTTCTGCTGCTGGATCCCACTACACCTCAATCTCACACTCAGAGAGAAGGAGAGGGGGGGAGAGGGAGAGAGAGTGAGAGAGAGAGAGAGAGTATGTGTATATCGCAGCAGCGCTGTGGCTGGAGTCAAATCCTTTCAATTAGAGTCTAAGAGAGGAGCCGTGTGGAGCCCAGCAAAAAAAATCTCATCAATCCTGCTCAAGGACTGTGCACTGGCAAGCCTCTTAAAAGCCCCTCCTCTGCAGCCAGAGCGTTGAGTCACAGCGACTGCATGGACGGGGTAGGGGAGGGGGAAAAAGGAAAAAGGGGGAAAAAAAATCAATTCAGGCTTCCAAGTTGTGATTTTGTTTACGGTGGAAAAGGCCTGGCTGGTTCAGTACAGCGCTTTGAGCCTGAGGGGGATGGGAAGAGGCTGAAAGAATAAACTGATGGGGGAGAAAGAAAAGACGTGGGTGGGTGGGTGGATGGGGGGGATTAGGAGGTGTAAGAGAGAAGAGGGGAGGGGATGTGGGAGGGAACAGAAAATAAATTAAGATAGAGGTGGGAAAACCAATATTATGAAACACCCCCGTTCTTTCAGTTTGGCTAGCATTTGAGTTAATGCTAGCAAACATTCACTTCAGATAACAGTTACTTAAATGTTTGATCCTAATCAGCAGCAAGAAAAGCACTGATCTGAAACTATCATTCCTGGAACCTAATCTGTTCTAATGACATACAGTAATTCTAAAATATATATTAAGAAAAAGTCTCAGGCTACTTTCAATGTAAAAATTGTCTGCACACAGGAGCACAAATATGCTTGTAATTGTCTAAGTAGCTTACTTTCCCTTTTTTCCATTAGAAAGGCTTTGGTTTTTTAAATATATTGACCAATGCTTTGCACACAGAGATTCAAAATGGACACGCGGTGCTTAGTCCATGCAGTCCATATCTATTAAAGATAAATCCCATTAGTGTTAGGTAACAATTATCAAGGTCACAAAAAATGATGAGATCCTTCATGTTAGCTGTAATGTAGTTCATTGCAATCACCTGTAGTGATATGAGTGAAGTAATAAAGCTCTAACGAAAACATTTCTAATCATTTCCCATCTTTCATTTTACAGGGGCTCTCTCTTTAACGCACGAGTCAAGGGGTGAGGGGGAGGGGTGTTCGAGTGATGGGACAAACCATGAAAGAGGTGGGTTTAGAGAAAGGTTCCTGCAGTCATGCTCAGGGGTAGGAAAGGGAAAAAGAGAAAGTGGGAAAAGGAGAAAAAGAGCAGTAGTACCAGGCTCACCTGGTTCTTGTGCACTGCCAGACTCTGCTGCCTCCATCCCATCCGTACTGTCTTCATCTTCAACCACAGCCTTTCCTCGACCTCGACTCCTGAGAGTAAGTGTTGGTAAAAGTCAATCACTGGCCAGAAACACTAACTTGCAAACAAAAACAAACAAAAACAAAAAACAGAATAATGTATGATGAGAACAAAATATCTTGTTTTCAGGGTGGGTGTGAACACATTTCCCCTTACCAAGTCATTCATGGGTAAAGACAACTGACCACATAGCAGTATTTACGGCTGGATTTATTAAATTAAAAAACATTGACTGACCTGGACTTAGAGCTGGGCAATTAATCGAAAAATAATCAAAACCGAAATTCAGAACCTATACTTGATCAAATTTTTCCAGGCCAATTATTTCGATTACTTTCCCTTTAAAAACACTACCGCATGTGGAGTCACATGACCCCGCTCCGTTATGTTTCATTTAGTGGTGGGCCGTTATCGGCGTTAACGTGCTGCGTTAATCTGAGACTCTTAACAAATATCGCCATTAATCTATTCACAAAGTTGGGTTGGGAGCTGGGTCTATACTACGCAAGCTATGATGACTTTCACCTTGATATTTTAGCGCAGATTTACTCTCTTTCTCTCTGTCTCTCTCTCTGGCTCTCTCTCGTTCGTGACTTTTCCGGATCGCGCTGGTTTAAAACCTGTCTCGCTCTCTCTGTTTCTCTCTCTCTGTCGCGGGCACTCTCTCGCGTTCGTGACTTTTCCGGAGCGTGCGGATCGTCTCCCTCTCCCCCTCTCCAAATAATCAATAATCGTTCATTAATCATAATCGAGTTAAAATGTTCAATTAATCGAGGTTTCGATTTTAGGCCAAATTGCCCAGCCCTACCTGGACTATAGCATTCTGAAATCTGTTTATAAGTCTGATGCGTATTTTGTTTGAGTATTTTTTTTTATTGTCCGTTTTCGTTCTCCTTATCCGTGATGTCACCAACTCTCTCTTCAACACACATTTTAAAGGCAACTCAATCGTTGTCTCCCTCTTCGTATTACAGAAGGGACTTCCCACAAAAATCTATTTTTTAAGGGATCAATATCAGGCCCATGATCATCTAATCGTTTAGATGTGTTCACGCAAACTGAAGGCAATAATAACGGACATTTTGACATTGGAACCATGCCAATGTTTCAAAAGAGGAGAAGAAAAGATGCCAAAGATTTTTTAAGCCCCACTACAGTTCAGTCATGTGTATTTTAAGTGGCATCTTAATTCACTGATCAAACAGCAGAAGCAAACCTGCTTATACATCTTCATATTTAACAAGCAGCAACCCGTCACTCAACTGAGTCATGGGGAGAACGGGGGGTACAAGAGAGAGAAAGAAATTGTGCTGCTTTGTGGCAAAACGGGGGCTAGTATGAAGAATCAAAAACAGAACATAGTATGAATACAGCACTATCTGTCTCTGTAAAATACAACAGCATGCCTGTTACCTTGATTTTCTGGATTTAAAAAAAAAAAAGAAAAGAAAAATCATCATGAGTAATCCATTCAAACTTCTGACTGCTGACACATTATTATCTGGAATTGTTGGCCCCATTCATATGAAAACGAACAAAGACCGTGTTTGTGTTTCTGTATTTTAAAGCTGCCATCCAGTTGAGCGCCAGCCTGCGGCTCACCTGAGTGAGTCATAAAGGTCTTTAATGCATGTGTCATCAGCAACCCTCCTTACCCCAACTCCACCAGCACCCTGCGGGGTTCTCCCCGTTGCTAAGGAACGCCAAGCTGAAGCGTATTTAATTTCTGCAACGAGCAAGAGATCAGCCGGTGATGTGAGACGAGGGACAAGACGACTTCTCTCCGGTTCACCATCTGGGAAAATCTGAGGAAGACCTCGAGTTTACCCTGCTCTCATTTCCCCATCTGGGAAAATCTGAGGAAGACCTTGAGTTTACCCTGCTCTCGTTTCCCAAGAGCTAAATGAGTGGGGTCTGGGGACGGGAGGGTGTTTTCACAGCAAGCGTGACGCAACTTCTGCATTGAAAAATTTCTTTTGAGTGGCATCACTGGCGTTATTTTGTTTGATCTTTGATCTGATCTGACCTATTCAAGCATTGCACACAAAGGTGTGCTTTTATATCCATCACTACAAGGTTGGACAAACTTTCCAGAGAGCTGATATACTCTAGTAAGAAAGTTTAGCTCACATTCCATTTCTGAACAAAATATTTAATTCAAAGAGTATCCTTCCTTTTCCCCCAGAGGCAGAATGAGTGCTGTTTTTCTGCAAATAAAGCTTTTTATGGACAATTTATCAACTTTTGTTTCTTGCATTTGAGCCACATGATAAAACCATAGGCTATGGCAACGAGCTTTTCAGTTGACACTGGTTCTCACAGGCACTGTAAGGCAAGGATAAGGTCAGCCTCTGTTTGTCTCCTTTACGATCAAGAAATTTTATTTATGAACTGACTTGAGTCAGATATGAAACTGCCTTTGAATGTGGTTTGAACCTGATTCAATCAGATTACTAAACTTACTAAACACTGAGGCTGTACTGGTCCATTCCCAAACAATATCTGGTCAACAATGATCCCCTTTCCATAGATGAACACGATGTAATTCAGATTATGGACATCTATCTAAATAAATGGACACTGTAGTCCAAAAAAAAAAAAAAACAATTCATTGCCTTGACATCCTTCAATCATTAATAAAGTTACTTAATAGTAAAGGAGACAGAGGCTATCGAACAACAATTAAAATGGCTCCATTCTGCTTATGCCATTAATCAGATATAGCATACAAATCTTAATTTAAATACAACACTGAATTTATGTTGATATTGACAGTTTCTCATTAGACTGAAATGTTCTGTGAAGCGTGACCAACAGTGGACAAAGAACAGACAGGTGAATTTCCTCCGTAACTGAGAGGGCCTGTGTCTGCTTCCTTTCTATATTTATTCCCAATTCAGAGTTTAATAATTCAGGTACAGGCCACACTTGAAAGGGCGTTTACATAAATTAATCACAGATTGATGTTTTGTAAGGGTGCAGAAAATATATTTCCTGACTGGTAAATGAGGCTGTTTTTTATTACACTCTAATGAAATGGTTTTGTTATGCAACGGTAGCATCAAGACAACTCTTAGGTTAGTGTAAATTGCCCTTTAATTTGTTCACAGTTGCTCATTACCAGCGCATTTCCATTTTCAGCGAACATTTTATCTACATTTTCATGGGTGATGATGGATTAAAATGTTACTAATGCTGACATTAGGACATTTAGCATGCACAGCACTTACGAACGCCCGAAAGAGAGAGAGAGAGAGAGAGAGAGAGAGAGAGAGAGAGAGGGAGGGAGAGGGAGAGGGAGAGGGAGAGAGAGAGAGGGAGGGGGGGGGGGAAGAAAGAGTGAGAGAGAGAGAGAGAGAGAAAAAGGGACAGAGAGATTACCATCTACTCTTCCCAGTAAGAACCTGACTTCTCTCTCTGGTTCAGCTTGACAAGAAATAAGCAGCTTTGGGTCACTTCCAGATTCTCCCCAGTGTCTTTTGTTTATGAGGTCTCCCTCTTGCACCAATTTTCATTGGAAATTTGATCAAGAGCACCTACCATATTTTGCTAGTTTGCATTTACTGGTTTCAGTTTCTTCAAAGAATCGATCAGAAAAGCATTTCTCTCTGCCCACAGTAAGTGTCAAAGTGCACGCTATATCCAGTTGATCACAAGAGCAGAGACTCACGATTCAATACTCGACTTTGATTGTATGCTGTAATTGTAAGAATTATGCTGCTGCACACACACTTTTTGATAGGGCTGGGCAATTAAACAAAAAGTAATCAAAATAAACATTCAGAACCTATAATCGATCAAAATTTTCCAGGTCGGTTATTTCGATTACTTTCCCTTTAAAAACACTACCGCGTGTGGAGCCATGCGATCCCGCTCCGTTATGTTACGTTCTTCTGCCGACATGTCGAGCACGGAGAGCTTAAACACTGAGACAACTGAGCAACTCGTCAGTGAACTATGAGGGCAAAAAATTAAAATAAATAAAAGAATCGTTCATTAATCGTAATAGAGTTAAAATGTTCAATTAATCGAGATTTTGATTTTAGGCCAAATCGCCCAGCCCTACTTTTTGAGTTGTTTGTGTGAGAACAAAACTGATTTAGAGAAAGTGACAGAGAAATAGTAACAAAAATCAGAAGAAACCTGTGATCCAAACCAACTCAAGATGCATTTTAAAGAATAAACAGGATCTCAGACTTGTTTCTTTAATCTGGTATTTAAACTGGACATGCAATGCACTACAGACATTCTATTTCTGATGTCAAGAACCAACAAACCTGAATGAAAATTTGATTCAACTAAGCAAACTGAGCTGTGTGGCCAGAAATCTGACTTTGAATCAGGTTCACACCACATTCAAAAGCAGTTTTCATATCTGATTGATCATGTGGCTTTTTTGACATTCAGACAGTAGAAAATCTGCCCTGGTCAAATAAGGTATACTGAAGAATCTGATTTGAGCTGCCAATGGGTTTGCCTACAGCAAGACTGTTACCTTGGCACAGACATGACACTTTAAAAATAAATAAATAACATTTAAAAATAAATACATAAAAATATTTTCAAAACTGCATAAAATAAAAAGCACTGTCTGTATACACCTGTGCATGGTGTGTAGCAGTAAAAGTGTGAAGTCTCATCCATGAACACACCACAAAATTCATCTTCTGTACTGAAACAATTGACCAAGTCAAGCACCAGGCAGACAGGAACACAGCACCCTGGGGAACAGTGTGTGGGGACAGTACTTTCCTCAGAGGTGCCACTAACAGTCCTTGTATTTAAACACACAACCTTCTGGTCACAGGCCTAACTCCCTAACCACTAAGCCACCAGCTGCCCCACTCTTTCTTCCAGTTGAGCATCATAACCACAATAGCTAACTAAAATTGACCCCTGATCTCTTCACATTAAAGTTACTAAATAAACTAAAAATATCAAGCACAAATGTACCATAAAAATATGTACAGGAAAAAGATGTTATGTTCCATGTTAAAGTCCAGTATTACTGTTGTTTTATCAGAAACATTGTTTGACTCAACAAGTCCTTCATTAAATTAAATCAGGAGCTGCTGATGGAGTTTCCCAAATCTGAACAATGGAGGAACCGAGGAGTAATCTGGAACCGAACCAGCCCACACTAGGGGTGTGCGATATATATCGTTTACTATAATATCGAAATTGTTCTTTTAACAATTATTCTTTTAAAGGCAGCTGCCATTACAGAGTATTTCTGAAGTAGCCAGTGTAAAATAGCAGGACACGTTTTGATCGCAGCATGCCTTTGAGAGTTGTACTAGTGTGCATGCTCCTGCTGCAGGCTATGGAGGCTCAGCTATGGACCGAGAAAGAGAGCTAGGCAAACTAACTAACAAACTATAGCTGCACTCTCCGTTTCTGTAGATCTGGTAGCCAGGGCGTACGTGGCTCAAACCAGCCCAATTAGCCAGCTATGTGAGAAAGCGGTTGAGGTGAAAGCTGCCGCCAGATCTCACCATCTCCGGACGAAACCACAGACTCGGTACGGAGAGTATGAAAAGCTTTGGGGGTTCGTTAAATCCACAATAGCGACGACAGTAAAATACAATCCAGCAGCAAACCGCGCTGCTCTCCATGTCTGTTATAGTGCTATAACGCTGCTGGCACCCATGGCTAAAGATATGGTGCCAGTCCAAGTGGTTGAGAAAGATGGTTTTAAACATGTTACACCCAATTTACACACTGCCTGGCTCAAAGTATTACAGTAAAACAGCTCTGCTGGAATGATTAAAGTGACCAAACTCGGAGAAACTGAAGAGCATGTGACATTTCGCCACAACAACTGATTTATAGTAGAGCAGAAGATCTGAGCCATACATTCACTGACATTACTGTTTGCAAACGTCCTACTTGCCAGACAAAAAACGTGTTTTTATTTATTTTTGACAAATCTTTTTCCAGCATCTTTGTGCAGAATTGGACAGAGATCGAATAATTTACTTACTTAATTTCTTGTGCAGAATTCTATGTAATCAAAATGACTTTTGGTCTTCCACATGTAAGGGAGGGAATTGTGTTTGTCGGATGGTGTATAACTGTTGTTTTTGAATTGTTGTTATTTCAGAAATACCCGTGTACGTGTGGACATGGCCATAATGAAAATAAAAGCAGACTGCTGAATGTCAGAATTCAGTTGTGTCCGAAGTCAAAACCCTACTTAGTTGCATTGTGATTTCAGTGTTCACAGTTATTTGCCAGTTTTAATAAGACCTGTTTTTCTTCAAACATTATTGTTGATGTATTATTGTGTGGTGTTTTATATGTACGATTAGTAAATGACAGTAATTACTGTACTCAGTACAGAAAGCAGATACAAAATAAAAAGACAACAGTTTTTGGAAATTTTAAAATACCGTCAAATTATCGTTATCGGAAAAATGGCAAAAAATGATGTCTATCAACACGCCTAGCTCACACAATATCAACTACTTTTACAAAGTAAAATCCTGATACTTTTGACTACTTTATTTGTTTGCAATTATTCTCCTGTTAACTTTGCTGGCAGAAAGACACTTTATATATCACACACTGAGAAAAATGGCTTTAAACAATTTGCATAGGGCTCTAGGTACTGTTTATTAGCATGCACAGTGTCTGTGTCTAATTAGTCTGCATGGGTCAAAGGCCTGTGGATTTTGCACAGTGCTGAAAGAACACTCAGTGAGAACGTCTCGAGACGGCTAAGTGCACTCAGTGACATTTGGCATGATTGAGGGCTAACAGGCAGCACCATCCTGAATTATCTTCTCACTCATGTTAAAGATGAGCAAAAAGGCAATGAAATATGATCTACAAAAAGAGCTCATTTGAAACATTCTCAGAGCTAGGCCAACATATAGGTCAACAAAACATTTTAACTTCCTGCACTGCTTCTCCAACAGTGCCGCTAAAGTGATCCAAAATAATGTAAAAACAGCTCAAACAATTCAGTTGAAGTGTACTTTGTGTTTGCAGGACCTGTTATGACAGCGGTTAAAGCAAGGAATTCTTCCGACGACTTCCAGTGAGGTTCGGTAAGAATTAACACCTCATTAGATGTTAAATTCGAAGACTGCAAAAGCATCAAGAGTTTTCGGCTCGTAAATCCTCCAGATTGGGGGCCATTACGCGCATTTAACAGCCTCCTCTCCACAGTCCGGCTTAATCTGAGACTGCTACGTGCTTCAGCGGAGCTTAGGCAACGTCTCTGGTTTCTCGCTTCTCTCACTGTTGCCTTGTAAACGACTTCTATAATTATAAATAATTATAAATAAATATAAATAAATAAATAAATACACCTCAAAGTATTAATACACACGGTACATATATCTGGTTGTGTTGTTTCTGGGGCTGAGACTACACTGATATCCACAACAATCCATCTTTGTGCATTTTGCAAGCTACATCACCCCTAAATAACCAGACAAGCAAAAAGTTTGTATCTAATTCTGAGCTGAAACAGTGCTTGTGACCATTTCATCCGGCCTTTGAAACTAAAGTCACATGCCTTTAGATACAAAGACAAAATGAAAAAAATCACCATCACCACAGAGTCCTTCCACAGGTCTAAACCTAAGCAGCACTGCACCAAGGTGATAATTGCCAGGCGTACAAATTAAGCTGCGACGCTCAGTCAGACCACCGCAGAGATAAACAGAGTCAAATGGAGAAAATCTGCGAGGATGAAGAGATGGATAGAGGGAGAATGGAAAGACAGAAGTAACAGGAGCAGTGCTTTGGATTGACACCAACCAGAGGAAAAATGAAACAATATTCAATGCTATCTGCCATCAATGCCTGTTAATAGCCATTTAATACATGAACTGTGGACAATGTTTGGCTTTTGCAATATCACAGAAAACCGCTAGATACAAATACGTCCTGTAATCCATAACCCTGGGCATTCACAGATCCAGACAAGTGTGGAGAATAATAGGGCACTAGACTTTCCGCAATGCGGAAAACACAGACGGAATCACGGAATTCCAACAAATAAAATGGAATCCGGTGTAAAACGGGGAATGTCATAACTCGCTGATATCGGGGTGTGGGCAAAGCAAAGCTATTGCTTGTAATGAATTTTGGCCACTGCAGCCACCTGTATGCATTGGCTGTTGAGGCGGGACTCCGAACAGACACGGAGGAACACGCTGAAACACAGAAGTCCTCAAAAACAAAAAAAAGCGGAATTTGACGCTTAGTGCTAAGTTTAGAGCAGAACAATACTCCAGCGATTTTTATGTTCAGCGACCTTTCCGTTCACTAAAGGAAACAAGTACAGTTAAACAATGAACAGTTATTGTTCTGTTGAACTGAGTACAAACATCGCTACCAGAGACATATTACTAAACAGGCTCCGGTTGCTACTCACTAACAAGCAGCTACGTGTAGCCTCACGCGGGTCCTAATGACCGCCTGCTACCTACAGCAGCTTCACCAGCCACTACATCATTTTAATTCAATAATGATAACTAGACTTATTATTTTTCATTTCAGTTCATAGTCTTGCTTCTATTTGTAAAGTGTGTATCTGCACTCAGTGATATCTTGTATGAAATGTTTGGATATATTATTTAAAAATAGTAGAATAATGACTATATATATAGGGTGGCTTGGGATCATTTTGGGGGGGCTTCAGACACCCCAAAATAGACATAACGACGCCCATGCGTGAGTTTATTGAAGATTTTGTTGCCCTGTGTGCCGAGTCAGACATTCCTTTAGAAAAAATGAAAAAGCTACGTCCGTTTTTGGTCAAGCACTGTAAACAAGGAGGAGCGCTGCCAGAACACGAGAGCAGCCTCCGTCAAATCCACTTACCCCGTGTTTTTGAGCAGCATATGGAGGCTGTGCGACAGAAGCTTCAAGGGAAAAAATGTTTTTTGTTGTTTACAGGTTAATGTTTTACCAATGCAGTAAATGTTCTGCTGAACCCCAGCACTTTATTGAAGTTGAATAAGTCAATAAATGTGAGATGTTTTCCCATTGCATTATTGCTTTTCCCCCCCCCATGCACTCCATAATTAGACATAACACAGAATTCAAAAGAATAAAAAGGTGGAATTTAGGAAAAAACGGCAGTTAACAGCGATATTTTTTTTATCGCGCGGTAAGAATCTCGTGCCGTTAACGGCCCAGCACTAATATTTAAACTCAATTTTCTGCGCATATCCTGGATATCATCAGTACTTACAGAACTCTGACAAAGCGCATGTTTCATTATGAGTATGTAACTAGCCCTTGTTAAGTGGATTTAGGGCAGCACAGTGTTCAGTGTGAGATGGAACAAAACCCATTTGAAATAGTTTTTCCACAGTATGTTTGAATGTGGCACTAGCACAGCTGCGTGTATTCCTGCTTATCAGACGTCAGAAAAAAATAATATTTATGCATATCTTGTAATATGATGCTTTATTTAATATATAGATTTAACATATTAGATAATGATGGCTGCTAGTCCAGATTTCCTCCTCTGTGACCAGTGATTTAGGATTCCATACTACAAAAATGTAATACCCGAGTTTCATCATAAGATTTAATAGGCTGAAAGTTCAATGTCAAATTCCCAATTCAGACTCCATTAATTGCCATGTAAGGACAGCACACAAGAGAGTAAAATATAAAGCTTCAGGTATACAATGACAGATTTCCCTTTTACGATTAGAGAAGTGGGAAATCACTTCTGAAAGAATATTATGCGAAAAACAAACAAGGCATATTAGCTGACTGAGACTGTTCTGACACTCAAAAATGGAAGTAATCCCAGTTTGTCAGGTTCCATCCATCTCAGATTATTACGTACGGCACTTGTTCAGCTCCCCACATGTTTGAATCTGCGTTTAAGAGGTTCTCCTTCATGGGCAGGGACCGAAGGGTTATTGGCACAGTGGGAACGTACTAAGCGAGCCAGCCAACCCTGGCACAATGCAAGTAGTAGTCGCAAGATTAAAAATGTATCATGTTCCCAGACAGACATCAGCTTCTGTCTGGATTAACACAGAAAGAACCACACCACCATTTTCAAAATAAACAGTAGAAGGGAATTAGCCACATACATCATCAGGCCATCAAATCAACCATATAAAAAATGTTACATGAAAATGGACATCAGCTCTTAATGTCTGATATTAAAGAATGGGATGATACATCATGCAAACAGGACACCCGTCAGTATATATTTTTAGTTTAGGGGTATTTCGCAGACTTTGTTGCTTCAGATTGGTTTTGTATATGAATGAATTAAACTAAAGTCCTGTGAAGCACTACAGGAAAGGAGAACTAAACTGTCTAAAACAAGCAAAGTTAGGTTTGTGCGACATGCTTTTAACATAAGAGTACTACGGCATCAGCTGTTCATTAACTTTGTTAACAAACATCGTCCGATACAGTGATATAACAAATACATACACTCAACAAAAATATAAACGCAACACCTTTGTTTCTGCTCCGATTTTTCATGAGATGGACTTAAA
>JBBPDC010195337.1:0-14594 GCA_037974485.1 Hemigrammopetersius urotaenia
GTGTGTGTGTGTGTGTGTGTGTGTGTGTGTGTGTGTGTGTGTGTGTGTGTGTGTGTGTGTGTGTGTGTGTGAATTTTGAATCAGGTGTGGTCAACAGTGTACAAAACAATAGTGACCTGCACATTTTACACAAACACACTCCCAAACATTACAAAAGCAATAAGCAGAAAAAAATATTATGCAGTCTCTTATTTTTTTCAGTGGCTGTATATGGGGAAAATTTGTGTTTCAACTGGTTTTCAATTAAGTGCTTTGTCATTAAGACAGACCTAGCCATGAGGAATCCTTCTGGGGTAACAGAACACCCACGTGTTACATTTTGTGTGCAAAAAAGCTATTTGTGGAACAAAATTTGTGGAAACAAAACAACAATAATTGTTGGCATCATGTGGCAAAAGAATTAGAATATTTAGATTCACATGTATAAAGTATAATAAAGTAAAATAAAATCCCCCCAAAAAATTAACTACTGTAAATAAGTATCTTATAGTGAATTACTAACGACACAGACTGTAGTTAGGAGAACTGTAACACTGACATACGTAGTGATATTTCACATGGTAATAATAATAAAGATACTAATAATAATAATAATAAAGGACCCATAATAATAAAGATACTTAATATTTAAAGATTTCACACACACAAGCAAACCCTCCCATCCAAACCCTGAGGACTGATGTGAAACAGTCTGCGAGTGAAATAGTTTGCAATATTTCTGGTGCAGTGTGTGCAATATGTATATATTCATTTACATACACAAAAACTTCTATATTTCTATTTTTGTATTATACTTCTGTGCTGTATAGCTTGTATTCTGTTGGTTATGCTGCTTCTCCTATTCTGTCCATTTGTTGCCGTAACAATAAAAATTTCCCACTTGTAGGACTAATAAAAGATCTTATCTTATAAATTTTAGTCTATTTTATTTTTTTATTCTATTCCTGTAAAATAATTAACCTTCTGTGTGTGATACAGTGCTATATAAATAAATGTGACGGTCAAACAAGTGCACTGTTTCTGCAGAGAGAGCAGGCGTTAGAGGGCTGCTGTGAGCTCTGGCTGGTAATGAGACGTGCTTTAACGCACACAAAGCAAGGACAATCACCTCGAATGAACTCTGCCCTGAAAGACATTAATGACCAGCCAAAGCCCTGATATTCTCCTATCCATAAAAAAACACAATAGCAGATGATCTCTCAAGTGTAATAAAATCCCTCAAACATATTTAACAGATTTTAGACAAAGCAGCACATAAGACTTGGACTTTTTGGCAATGAGTCCAGCAGGGAAGGACAGCAGCTGGATCAAGTCAAATCCATTCAAAGCCACTGCAATGGCTAGGCCTCATTACTGCAGCAGTAACCAGTACTGATAACACACACAATGTATATATGTATACATGTACATATGTACACACACACACACACACACACACACACACACACACACACACACACACACACACACACACAGTGAGAGCATTACATACATACTCGCAGGGATAGGGTTATACATACACACACACACAAGAACACACAGGGAGAGGGTTACCCACACATAAACACACATACGGAGTGTCATACATACATGGAGAGGGTTCCACACACATACGGAGTATCATACACACAGGGAGAGGGTTACATGGTGGGCTTTGGCGAATGGTCAGCCCTTCAAACGCACTTAAAGGTTCACCAAAGACGAATAAGAAGCACATGAGAAGATTTTAGCCCATGAAGCTGTAACCCACCTCCTCCAGAAACTTGGTGACATCGTACACTTTGTGGTTGATGATGATCCAGGTACTTTTAAATGAGTTTCGCTCCTCCACTTCGGACAGGCGAAAATATTTCACCTCGTCCCCTTCTGCTCCCTTTCCTTCCATTGTTCTTCTTCTTTTATCGCGGATTCTCCAAAATCGACCCAGAAGGGGGCCAAAACTTTCTCACACTCCCAAACACAGTTTCCTCAGCTGCCAGTGTTACAATTGTAGTTCCTGACAGTGCCGGAGACCCGCCTACTTTCGCGTTGATTGGACAAACACGGGCACACGCTCCTCGCTTCTGCACTCTGGTTGGACGAAGCCCACGCCACTCAAACATAGTGTGGCAAAGGCCGAAGAATGACTGGACGAAAGTTCACTAAAGTTCATCTATGTAGCGTCGAGATTAAAAACAAAAATGCTCGATTCTCACGCGAACACAGAAATATAAGGATAATATAGACACAGAAATAATTATAGTTATTTCCTGAAGCCCCGCATAAACTTAATTCACAGGTTTGCGTGACGGCAGTCGGCCAAAACTCAAGGTTTACGAGTTTATTTACGAGCTTCAATTCATTGGAGGAATATGTCGTAGGAAAGTATAAATATAAAATATAAATAACACTCAGTCGTCTATTTGTTTATGTTTGGTTTTACACATCTGCGGTACTGTCTTTCAGAGTCACCAGGCTACGCTGCATGGACAAAAGTATTTAGACGCCTGACCAGTACACCAACAAGGACTTTAATGACATTGTTTTCAAATTCTTAGACTTTAATTGGGAGTTGGTTCCCCCCTCGCGGCTATAACAGTTTCCACTCTTCTTGAAAGGCTTTCCATAAGATTTTGAAGTTTCTGTGGGAATTGTTCTCATACATTCTGTGGTGCTTTTATAAGGTCAGGCTCTGATGTTGGACGAGAAGAAAGGCTCACAATCTCCATTCCAGGTTGTTTCAAAGATTATTTAATACTGGTGGCCCCTTACTTTCAGGGAAGGACAATCTTAATGCTTCAGCGTACCAAGACATTTTGAACAGCGGTTTGGGGAAGAACCTTTTCTGTTCCAGCCTGCTTGTACCCCAGTACACAAAGCAAGGTCCACAATGACATGGTTGTATGAGTTTGGTGTGGAAGAACGTGACTGGCCCACACAGAGCCCTGACTTCAACCCCATCCAACACATTTGGAATGAACTGGATCAGAGATTGTGAGCTGGACCTTCTCGTCCAACATCAGTGCCTGACCTCTACAGAAGGAATAGGAACAATTATCATAGAAACTCCAAAATCTTACGGAAAGCCTTTCAAGAAGAGTGGAAGCTGTTGTAGCTGCAAAGGGAGTGGAGGAGTGTAAGCTCTTGTTGCTCCAACTCCATATTAAACTCAATGTATTTGAATGTAATGTCATTACAGTCACTGTTGGTGGAATGGTCAGGCGTCCCCATAACTTTTGTCCATTCAGTGTATTTTAATCAGAGAATGTGAAAGTGACCATTTTGTCGTACGTGAACACACCACAGCATACAGTGTGAACAGCACGAAATTCCACCTCTGCATTTAACCCAGTCACCCAGTGAAGCAGTGGGCAGCCAGGAACAGGGCACCCGGGGACCCAGGGCATCCAGTGTGTGCGGACGGTACCTTGCTCAGGGTACCTCAGAGGTGCCTAGTGGTCTTGGGCATGACTTCCTGATAACAGGACGAGTTCCCTAACCACTAGGCCCCGAATGCATTCAGTTATTTAGCTGTTAACTTTCCTATAGCATCTGAGGTGGCAAAACAGATATGAAGCCAAATCTGGGCTGTCATAGTGATCAATATACACAAAACAATATAAAGTAGTGATGTATACATAGGATAAATCTATGCCATAGATTAATATTAATACAGCCATTTAGGTTTATTGTCATTTCAACCATCTTCCTCTTCTTCATTCCTGATCCTATCCATCACTCATTCCTGATGCTATCCACAAATTCTTTTAGTGGGCTAAATATAATATGAACTCTAGACTGTGATATGTTTTTATTTATGAGTCTACAGAGGGAGTGGGTACAGTCAAATAAATATTTGTAGGACTCATCTATTTCAAGAGCTTTATTTGTCACATAGGCTACATAGGCAACATGTAGTGAAATGATAATGTGGCTAGTTCCTAGATAGTGCAAGAAAGAAATATAAAATGAGAATAAAATGATGTAAAAAGAAGTAGTAATAAATAACAAATAAGAATATAGGCATACATACAAAGTGACTGAGTGGTGCAACATATTTAGATAAGTATTATATATATATATATAGATTTCCAATTTATACGTAGATTAATACTGATATAAGTAGTTTTATAAGTAGATTAATACCAATAATTATTGGTCTACTGTATATTGCGATAAATTTGCTTGCCGTTTATACCAATATAAACGTTTATCCTATCTTATATTATATACGTATACGCATGCACTATTATTTATTTATTTATTTATATATGGGTCCTGGCTTAAACACATTGTCTTACATGCCTTTGAGTGTGCAGTGGAGCAGATGTGATTTATTAACAGTACAGCGTTGTCAAGCAGCTGTTGTTTTTCACCAAAAATAGCGTTATCAGGTGAGTTAGACAGGAGAGTTTGCGCTTAGTCTCCATAATTGTTTACAAACTCAACTTGGATACATTTGGCTAACTGAACTGGCTAACTTACATTGACACTAAAACCCAATTCAAGGGCTTTTGCCAGTAAGATAAATTACTTTCGTTTCATACATTAATTTTAATATATCCAATATATATATTTTGCAGCATTCTCTTGCATTTGTCTTTGACTTTTGTATTTCTGCCCCGAGTGGAGTGTTGCGTCAGTTAGCCAGCTAATATTCCTGAGGTAAAATATGCTGACATTAGATTTATCAGTTCACTAAGTATCAGGACTGAAAGGTATGTAAATGCTATTGTATGAAATCTGGCTTTTTTTTTATTCCCAAATGTAGTAGGACATCCAAAACCAAGAAATCAGAGCTTGAAGCTAACAGAATTGATTTTACATTATATGGACAAAAGTATTGGGACGCTTGACCACGACACCAAATGTGACTTCAATTACATTGCATTAAAATATTTAGCACCGTGTTTGTGCTTACATTAATGCCAGTGGAAGTCTTTAGCTTTGTGACTTTACAGGTAGCTGTAGTTCCTAAACACGTCCACTTGCCAATAATAATAATAATAATAATAATAATATAATAATAATAATAATAATAATAATAATAATAATATAGATCTGTTATGGTGGCCTGGTAGGTAGGTAGGATGGTCTGTGATTAGAAGGTTGTGGGTTTTGAAGACTGCCAGTGGCACCACTGTGGCACCCCTAAGCAAGGTACACTTTACCTTTAGAGTACAGTTGGTAGTTTACTGTACAGATCCAGTGAGGATAAAATCTCACAAACTGTCTTATTGCAAAGGTGGCATCCTATCAGGATACCACTGAGTCACTGAGCTCTTCAGAATGACCCAATTTAGATTGCATGGCTAGGTGATTGATCTATACAAATGAATTAAGAGGTGTGTCCCAATACTGTTGTCCATATTGTGTAGCATCATTTCTCCTTCTGTCCGCAGTATGACCGGAGACAGAGAGCAGAGTTTGTTCTTCGTCTCTATACCAGGCCTGAACAAGCTCTGCAGTGTTTTCCTGTCCCTTCAGAACTGCACTGATGAAGGGGAGCTAAGGAATAAGCTGCTGAAAACCTGCAGGTGAGGCCCATGTGAAGAACAGTCTTGGCAGAGTAGTCGGTAAATGTAAAGATACTATAAATATTATCCTGTAGAGAGGCATATACTGTGTGCCCAGAAGTATCCAGTTGACCCCCATAATAACTGAATTCCGCCACCTAAATTGCAGACATTGCTGACACAAGCGTTAAGTTGTGCACACAGTTTATACAATCTAAATTAAAAAAATTAAGTTCTGAAGCAGCATATGAGCCTACCCCAACCAGTGCCAAGGTTTGGCTAATGGGGTATAACCAGTGGAACTCTTATCAAGTAATGGAATGTCATCTAGTAATCTGTTAGGAATTTTTGAAAAGATTGCACAATCAAAATTCTCACAGCAGTACCTAGGCTTCCCAGAAGAGCGGAGGCCATTTCTGCAGCAAAGGGAAAAACAAATTCCTTACTTTCATGGTCAGGACCTGCAGTAAGTAGGTTTTATTTGGGCAGTGGGTCATTTTCAGCACTGAAATGGCACTGGCAAAATACAGCAGTACTGCTGGAGTTTTTAACCATAGTGAACAAACACTATTCACTCTGTTAAACACAGTTAACCTGTTCATCCACCTTGCAGAAAGGTTTTTGATGATATCCTGATGCTGCACAGTTTGATAGTCATCCGTTAGTCCCACCAGCAGTGATCTGTTTCTGCCCACTATGCTCTGTAGATTGATTATTCTCCAGTAGTACTACTGTGCTGAGAAATATCTACCACCCACATAGATTGTGGGGCAGCTGGTGGCCTGTAGTTAGGGAGCTGCCTTTGCAATCAGAAGGCTATGGGTTTGAATAACAAGACTGCTAGTGGCACAACTGAGGTACCACTAAGCAATGTACCATCCCCAAACACAGCTCTCTGGACACTGCATCGCTAGCTGCCCACTGTTTCACTTGGTTAATGGGTTAAATGCAGAGTAATATCCTCCAGCATCAATATAATATATAAAATGTAAAATAATTTAATAACCTTCTACCTGGTGGTCTTGTGGGGTACATGACCATAGTGGACCCATAAAAAATGAACACTCAATAGAGATAGAAGTTAGTTATAACTTTAGAAGTGAGCTGTCTGTTGATAGTGTACGTATAAATTCAAAGCTTCTTGTTGATTTAGCACCTGATGCTGTTTTTGTTACATTATACTGTCTGTGGAAATGATTTTTCACTCTTTTTCAGGGAACTTCTGCTTTCATGTTCAGACGTCATTGCTTCTCCAGTACTGGGCTCTTATGGCGGTATCAGCGTTATAATGGCTGTAAGTATTTCAGTTAGCTTGGGTTCAGGCTTCATGATGTAGTTTGTTACAGCACAAAGTGCACTAGTGATAATGTGATAAGCCCCTCCACACAGGAAGTGTTTCTGCCCGCATTATCTCCACTCAGATTTGGCTGATTCATGACTGTGGTGCCATGCTGGCGATTAATTTTTTTTTCAGTTCTTTGACATTTGCATCTTAATAAATAAAAAGGGCAAAGGAAAATACTGAGCAAACTGAGCAAAAAAGGGAAAGTACAGTCACCAGTTCTCCATTTCTGAACAGTTATCTAATATCTCAGTGTTTGCAAATAAAGGATAATAAGGGATTCCAAAATGTCCCGTTGACATACATTCTTTAGCTGTTGCAAAAAATAAGGGATCTCCAAAATGATTCAAAATGTTCACTTATAGAATAGATATCTCAGTTATCTTACAGTTGCTGCTACCTTGCGTCCCATTTGTGTGCATGAATGTGTCTCTTCGGTGTCTGTGCGTGACTGTGTGCGTGACAGTGTGCGTGCCGTCACAGCCCGTGCTTAGGCATGCTCCGTGAGAAGCCAAATGGCTGGTGCACATTCCAGACATTCTGTCAGCTCTCTTCCTTTCTTGGATTTAGGCCAAGATAAAGCAGCGGCACTTAGAGGAAGTGTCAAACTCCGCTAATGAGCTGCCCATCTATTTAACCCTGCCATGGACCTCTTGATGCGGATACAATGAGTGTGACAGGAGCTCAGTGTCAGACTCTAGACTGACCATTTCATTCCAGCTAGCAGCTTTTGATGGTATTTTGAAATACTGGTAAATAATTAACAGTGTTGTGGTTATGCAACGGCCTTTTGTACTCACACAGCCAAAGGAGACACACGCTACATGAAAATAATGTTGCTGGGATCATTGGTGGATTATATTAAATTTTAATTCTCTTTGTTCAGGAGTCCCTGAGTTACTGGTCACCTTTCAGACTGACAGACATTATACTAAGACTTTGACCTTTAGTTAACCCCTGCATTCACTATCTGCTCTGTTTCTCACTCTGACCTCTTCATTAGATTACATTGTTTAAGAGAGGATTCGTCCAGGCCTATGCACAGAGGCATGGTTTGCAGGTTAGTTCTGATTTTAAAGAGGTAGACCTTGATCTGTATCAGTCATGCGAATTTATCTGAAGCTATCCACTGAACCTGCATGCAAGCCAATGGTACACACTACCTCAGAAAGTATCCAGACACATCTAATTGGTGAATTCAGCTACTTTAAGTTACAAAGTTACTAAAGTCACAAAGTTTTTCTTTGGCGCACATACAGCTTGTGTAATCTTCAGACGAGATCCTTGCCTGTAGAATTGGGCCTACTCATTATAGGATGCTGTAGAAACATTCAGAGACTGTATAATTTCTGGTTGTTTAACTCTGATTACTCAGTTCATTGATGTTGGCGGGTCTAGTTATATCTGTGCAGAGCTTTTCTGAGTTTTCCTATAATGAGTGATTTTCTGTTTTTACACTGTTGAGTTCAGATGGGTTCTCCTCAGAGGGTTCAGCCAGACACTCTGCAGACTTGTCTGTCTTACTCCATTACTGCTAGACTTGCCCCTAACTGGAACAGAGCAGGCCAGTACCTGATTGCAGGTAAGTTACAGAAAAAGACAAAAAATGTCTATAATGCAAGCTGAACAAACTTAACTTCACATAGATTTCCTCTCATGCAACTACCAGGACCTGGTTGTGGAGTGGTTCTGATAGTTTACATGTTTAGTTTGCAATAAATAGTTAAATGCTTTAAAAAAGTCCAAAAGTTAAAATGGATTTAGAGACCCAATTAAATAAGACAATAATAAAGCTTGTTAAATGATGAACCTTACAACAAGCAATAGAAATGTGAAATATAATTGTGGTAACAGATGATAAAACACTACACTGAAAAAATAGGATTTCAGTTTATATTTAAAATGATCAATATTTAATTTTCTCTCACATTCACTGGCTGAAAGCAGCATCACCAAATGGTTTCCCCTGCTTTGTAGGACAGCTAAAAGAGAGGAACTGGAGAATCCGAGGGGCTTTTCTGGTTTAAAAAAATTAAATGGAGAGGTGGTCTGGTGCAAGGTCATGTAGTAAACGAGTAAAGAATATTAAAATCAGAAACTAGAGTAAAGACTTCAATATAAGCATAATGTGGGGTTTTATCGTAGTGTTTGTGGTACTCAGTTGATTAAAATAAGTTTCTTTAATATTTTGCTTAAACATAGGAGGATCTAAGATTGCTGTGTGTTACAATATCCAGGTTCCTTCTTTTAAAAAAGAGTTTCAAGGGGCCTCTAAATATTCACAACTGTAAAGTGAGAAAAGTAGATGGCCATAATAGACCCTGGAGTCAACTAGTGAAGAAATGGAAGTCCACTCTGTGTTTTCAGTGTTGTAGTCTTCATTAATCTGTTCCCTTGAATGCCCCTCCTGTCTTTGTAGAATGCTGTCTCATATGATGTTATACCTACAGAGCAAAGGTCACTGTCAGTAGTCTGGTGAATGATTATGCTGTTAACGTTTAAAGCAGTCTGATCACTTTTGACCTGCTTTCTCATGAACGGTGGGTTTAATGAATTGGTCCCAACAAAACCCCCCACTGTCTGTTAATGCACCTGATATAAACTGAATGGAACATTTGTGAACATTTGTGAACTATTATTAAGCTAGTTAATAACATTTAATTATTTGTGTTGTGTGCAGAAATTGCATCTATTCAGAATAGCAGTTAATCAGTGCCTGAGCTCATAAATGCTCTACAGAATGAATGGACCCAAATAGGGCTGGGCGATTTGGCCTAAAATCAAAATCTCGATTAATTGAACATTTTAACTCAATTACGATTAATTAACGATTATTTTATTTATTTATTTATTTATTTATTTGTTTGTTTGTTTGTTTGTTTGTTTGTTTGTTTGTTTGTTTGCTCTCATAGTTCACTGACAAGTTGCTCAGTTGTCTCAGTGTTTAAACTCTCCAGGCTTGACATGTCGGCGGAATAACGTAACATAACGGAGCGGGGTCACGTGACTCCACACACGCTAGTGTTTTTAAAGGGAAAGTTCGATCGATTATAGGTTATGAATGTCGATTTCCATTACTTTTCGATTAATCGCCCAGCCCTAGGCCCAAATTCCCACAGAAATCTTGTGGAAAGCCTTCCAAGAAGAGTGGAAGGTGTTATAGGTACAAATGGATTGACTAATTTAATTTTAAAGTGTATGCATTTGAATGCAATATCATTAAAGACCCTGTTGGCATAATGGTCAAGCACCCCTATATGTTTGTGTATATAGTGAAAATGTGTAAATATGATTAAATGAAGGTTTTGCACCCTGATGTAATGTGCATTTCTTTATAGCTTATTCTGTAAACTGTCCTGATATGTAGTTCATCCTTAGAGACAGGATTGTACTACATGATGAAACTTGTGCCCTTGTGTTGGAGGACATTGTGTGATGAAGAGACCTTGAGCGTTGTTGAAACTTCAGCTTCCTCTCATGGTTATCATAAGTTTAGAGATACCCTTAGTTCCTTGATAAACAAGTGAAAGCAAACTGTGGAGCAAGGCTGATGATTTTTTTTTATGAAAACCTCATAACATTAAAAATGTCACTGGCACTTTAATTCAGGTGAACATTTCATGATGAGTGGACTAAAAGGAAGGATCCAAAATTATTTGGACTAAAGTAGTACATTAATGTATATTTCTTCTCCTGTACAGTTTTTTGAGACATTGTCCAATCAGTTTGACTGCATTAAGAGAGCTTTATGTAATGAAAGTTGTATATTTCATAACCGAAAAGGCCATTTCCTTGCATTCATGCAATTTGTGTGTTCTCCAGGAAAGGACTTCCTGTCTGAGGCTGGAAAGCTAACTGCTGTTGGTAGGTTGAAGTTAAATCTCTTGGCTCTAGAAAAGAAAGCAATATTCTTACTTTAAGCTGGTCTTAGAAGGTCCCTTATTTGTTGACATGTTTGTTTACATTTCTTTTAGTATTCTGCCATTTATTGTACCTTAACTCCACAAATTAAATAAAGGTGAAGATGTTTGCATCTATGCTTAGGCAATGTTCCAACTACTAATCAGCAGTAAAAACATTTTACACCCCTCCTGCTAATCCTCTGAAAAAAAGTACATGTATACAGTTCTAGTCTTTGGTGTTGTTGGTGCTGATGCTGTTTTGTTCACAGTGCTGGAGTTGAGTGTGAATGCGACTCAGCTGTGTGTCAGTGTGGAGGCCAACACCGTAAGGCTTCCTCCAACTCTGGTAAGAAACAACAACTATTGCTGTGTACTGTGAGCTCTTTTGAACCACTTGCTTAAGATCTCATAGAATGTTCTGTGCACTGATTAATGTATATGACATAAAACCACAGAGAACTGAAGTAAATAATTTTGGTGATCGCATTACCGTGCCATCTGCGAAGGGCTGAGATATTAGACAGCTAGTGAGTAGTCAGTTATTTAAGCTGACATGGTCAAAACTGAAAAAGGGCAAGCTAAGTATCTGTGCAACTTTGACAAGGGCAACATTTTGACAGCTAGATGACTGGATTAGAGCATCTCCAAAACGCCGGGTCTTGTGTCACCTAAGGCTCACTGATGCTCAGTGGGGCGACAGCTGGTCTAGAAAAAGATAACACAGGTCAGCAATTTTTTTTGTAATAATCAGAAACCACAGCACACTTTAAACCAGTTTTTCATGCAGATTTCAGATCTTCTTTCAGTTTTATTCAGTCACATCAACTTTTTGAATTATGAGTAATATTAGATTTGCAATAGACTTGCATGCGGTTTTTATTAAAGCGCAGCACTAATCAAGTAACTGTGTGAATATTTTCAGTGCAAAGTCAGATAAGCGCACACTGTGGCATAGCTATAATGATCCGTGTCAGTCAGCTACCACTGTTTCTTCAAAAACACTCAGCATATGATTATTATATGATCATTACACCAACTATCATGCAGTATAGAACTAGCTTCATCAGAAAAACTGTACCTGCAGGAAAAACTCAGCATAAAAACACTACAAAACCCACATAAACTTATCTCTGATGATTTTTTTTAGCTGTTGACCTGTGTAATTCTAGCTTTGATAGAAAGGTGTCAAACATACAGTGCATCTGGCTTGCTCTGTATTTCACTGCATAGCTGCATACCCGTCAGAGTCCCCATACTGACCCCTGTCAATGGAAGAAGGTGGCCTGGTCTGATTAATTTCTTTTCCATCATGGTGACAGCCAGACGTGCCTGCACAAATTTACTTCTATGGCACGCAGGGCTCAGGATCACATTTAAAGCCTTGGGAGTCACAAAAGACCTTCATGAAAGTAGTTGTTTTGTTGTGAAATGGATATTTAATATCGCTGCGCTTGCAGCATGTAATCTATTGAGAAGATGTGGCAGCAGAATGCATTTTGGAAGAAAGCGATACCATCAGAGGCAGTGTGATGCTCTGGACAATGTTTTTGCTGGGAAGCTGTAGGTCCTGGCATTTGAATGCACTCATATCTCCTACCTAAACATTGTTCCAGACCACGTATACCACTCTCAGTTGCAATGGTATTCACTGATATCATCAGTAAGCTTTGGGTGTATATGACCTTGTCACCGGTTCATAGGTTGTCCTTCCCAATTTTGATAGGAAGTAACCACTGCATACCAGGACCACCCCACAAACCTCCTCTGACCCAAAGTGCTCTGACCCAGTCGTCTTGTCATCAGCACTTACCAATTTTTCCTGCTTATAAACATCAGCTTCAAAAACAGACTGTTCACAATGTAACCCCCCTTCAAAGGTGCTGTTGTAATGAATTATTCACTTTACCTGTCAGTGGCTTGGCTGATTAGTGTATATCAACCTAAGCCTATAGAATAAGAATGAGAAAAATGTGTCTGTGTGTGTGTGTGTGTGTGTGTGGTATAAAATATAAATATATACTAGTTCACTGAGAGAAAAAAAAAGAACATGACCTTAGGCCCAGTCACGTTGTACCTACTTCAAGCAATCTGCACTCAGCACAGGTGAACCTTTGCCACCTATGACAGCTGAATGGACAGGTTTCTCACATTCAGTCATAGTCGAATAGCTAAGACAAGCTTCAGGCTCCCTCCAGTGTTATGGGTGCAGATGCTGCATGTACGGCCTTGCTATAGACACAGTATCTTGCAAGTCAAATAACTTGGCTCAGAAATATAGATCTCTGATATTCCATGTCTACTTGTCAAAATTTACAGCTTGTTTTGGAAAGCAGTCACTTGTTATTGTGTTGTCTGTTGTCAGCTGGAAGACTTTAATGTGCCCCCTTTGGTGATGAAAACATTTCTCAGTAATAGAGAAGCAGTTCTCCACACCACCATGCCGAATAACTGGTGCTACATACTACCAAGGTGGGTGGAAATGATTGATGTTGCTCAGTGTAATACCAGGAAAGTTGTGTATGTTATAACTTAAAGCACCTCTCTGTAAAATGTTGAATGCTCAGTTTTTGTTGATATTTTGTTTTAGTACATTTTGACAGATTTGACAAATTTGGGTACCAACCCAAAACAGTAGCTAAATTATTGGAAGATTTTTTGGCGATTAACCAATAATGACTTCAAAAGTAGTGTATTTTAAAAGTGCTGCTATATGAACAAAAGTGCAATAACATTTGGTTTGCAAACACTTATTTCTAGAAGCTGTGAAGTGGCTCATTCCCATCTTCTTTTTTAAATAATAATGGAGACGTGACAAAATAAGTGTTTAATATATAAATAAGGCTAAGCAACCGGGAGCGGCCAAAAATCCACTAGAGCAGTGGTCCCCAACCTTTATTTCGTCACGAACCGGTTTAATATCAGAAACTATGTTCACGGCCCGGCCTTTAAGGAGTGGCAGAGAAATATACGTATACGTGTTTATACAAATAAATGATACGCATAAAATATATAATAATGGGGTATCTTTAAAATATAATAATAAACGTAAATCCAATGTGTACTCGCAGCTTTATTAACAGCATTTTCATAACAACGAGCCGACAACATAACGGGTAACATCCACAGTTTTTAAAACGCACTTTAAAACGCCAAAGGGTTAAAATGACCCACTTGGTGGTTCTTGCATTAAACATTAATGTAATTAAATCAAATATAAGGTTTTATCTAGTTTGTTATAGAAAAACAAGGTACCCTTAGAGTCCATAGCCTGGGCACTGGTGTTCTGTCGAAACGCGTTTCCTATCAAGATGTGCTACTGTGCCCTTTGCGCATATGTAGTTCCACAGTCTTGGGATTCAGTGCCAAGGCCATAAATCTGTGCTACCTTGGGACACTGGCAGCTGTATAAACTTCAAGGGAGCACTTTTCCACAGGTTAACATGAATCCAAAGACTGTATGTATTTCAAATACAATACAATACAGTACCATTTTCTCTGATTATGCATAGTATTTGTCTATGTCTCATCATTATCAGTGTTATAAACGGACTATACACTGTGTAAACTTAAAGGGAGCATTGTTTGACAGGGTATCATGAATCGATAGATTCTGCTGTTGATTTGCCCTGCGGTAGCATTTTTCGACAAGGCAGCATAAATCGTCAGAACACCAGTGCCCAGGTCCAGAGCCTCAATCAGAACATTATATCAGGCACCTCCCGAGCAACAGCAAGCTAACATTTATAAATTTGTTTTCTTTCTGAACAGGGACCAGCAGAAACAAACCTCTGTGTGTGTGTGTGTGTGTGTGTGTGTGTGTGTGTGTGTGTGTGTGTGTGTGTGTGTGTGTGTGTG
>JBBPDC010195370.1:0-14593 GCA_037974485.1 Hemigrammopetersius urotaenia
CGCTAAAATATCAAGGTGAAAGTCATCATAGCTTGCGTAGTATAGACCCAGCTCCCAACCCAACTTTGTAAATAGATCACACGATAAGAGTCTTGCATTATATATATATATATATATATATATATGTATATATATATATATATGTATGTATATAATATATCTTTAATCCAACTGGATGAATAATTCATATTGGATATAGAATAGTTCATCAGGATACAGAATATTCACATTTGGATAATATACAATTCTTAATGGATAGCTGTCATAAACTATTATTATAACATTGATTTTGTTGATTAGCCATTTTTGTTGAAGCATTTTTACAGCACTGACACTTTTACACACCTACATAGACTCTTTATCTTTTCTACACACTCTTTTATTCATTGTCTGATGTTCGGAGAAGGACTGCTGATGTAGTCCCTCTGATCCTGGTTGTGTTAAGGGTGGACAGTCTAATGAAATGGCTCTGAGCAGCTGCTGCCAAATCAGCCACTAGTTCATCCCTGCAGCCTTTTTCTGTTCTTTCTCTGGGAACTCTTTCTCTAGATACTTATTCCTTTAATATTCCACCTCCGGATAGCTGTGCTTTCTGTAAGGGATCCTTATAAAGCAGTTGCTGAGTTCCACTGTGAATAATTCTGATTTACACCAAACCCACTCTGAACCAATCATTGACATCCATTACACTTTATTATTGATGATTTGTATAATAAACGATGGAATTCCCCATTAATTCAAATGTTTCACCTGAAATGTCAGCAGCAGATTGGAGGGGTTTGGAACTGCATGCAGTTGCTTTTTTCAGCCAAAATCACCACCAGCAAGGCTGAGATCTTGTAGATTGATGCAGTTCTTGTTGCACACACCCTGGTGGGAATTACACTCAGGCCAGCTGCACCGGCTTTGATGTGCTGGAGACCATGGGGGAAGTCCTTGAACTGTTGACTGTCTGCACATTGCACTTTCGGAATGTGTGTGATGGGAGATTTGCACTTTCAGTAAATGCTGTACTGAGACAGAAGGTAATCATCAACAAAATCAGCAAAAAACACCTTATTTTTCTCACGATGGCACTGGAACTGATGGAGCAATACGTTTTGTTGAGGAAACAGAGTGCTGCACTTTTTCAGAATCCATGACTACTCAGGCTGTTCGTAGTAAACGCCACAGCACCACTAAATCATGCACACAGCCCTCCTTTTCAAGTGATGGTTTGCATCAAGTGTTTTGACTTGACTTTTAATCATTTTTTTCTCCAGCTGGCTCACCATCCTTCACCAAAAGTAACTGAGTGTGATTTTCTCCACAGAGTGAAATATGGCGCTGACATCGGTTAACAGGTCCTTATTTGTGGCAGCCAATCAATGAGACAAGAAGCCGTTTAGATACAAAATCAGTAAACACTGCAAAACAAAATTACCATTCAGACATACCTTTTCAGACACCATTCAAATATCACAATTCAAACACCAAAATTCATCACCATATGAACAGTACCATTCAAACATCACCATTCATCACTTAATGAACAGTGCCGTTCAAAAATCACCATTCATCACTTAATGAACAGTACTGTTCAAACATCACCATTCATCACCATATGGACATCACCATTCGGTCATTAAACATCAGCATTCAGATATCACTTTTCAAAAGTAACCACTCAGTAATCACATTTCATACATCACTATTTGTCACTGTTCAGACATTACCATTCAATATAATCATTGATCACCATATAAATATCACCATTCTTTACCATTCATCACCACTCAAACATCACCATTCTATCATCTGGATTTATATATGGACTGAGTCATGCCTGCGATTCGAATTAACAGAATAGACTAAAATATTTTAATGGTTTTAGATTGTAAAGAATATTTCACACTTTTGCAACGAAATCATATGTCGCAGTGAACTGATTCATAGTGTGATATTTTCATTTTCTCCTTTTATTTTCCTGCACATGTCTCTATTAGAAAAATATTTTTAAGAATCTAACAATATATTACACTTACATCTTGTGAAGTTATCTGCCTTCAAATGGTACTGTGTAAATTTCAGTTTCGTTAATTTAATAAAATTTAATTCTAGACATTAATTTTATTACATCATTCAGGGTATACATTTTATTAGAACTTTGTTCTGAATATTGCTTACTAGAAATTATTTTTCATTTTTTTGTATCATCTATAGGCCCATTCATCATTCTGGGTACACTCTTATATAGCTTTACCTGTGATGTTGTGTGTGTGTGTGTATTTCTGTTTTCTTCATTATGGTTCTAGACAAACCTTTAAACATGAGAAGAGTTCTTTAAGGTTCTTTATAGGTTCTTAAGAGAACCAAAATTGTTGTTCTCTAAGGAACTTAGAACCTTTCCTAAAGTGGTTCTAGCAGATGTTCTTGAAGGTTGGAGAACAGTATGGATATTCTGGGTAGATTCTGAAGTTAAGTGCTCTGTTTGATCACTGGTCTCATTCTGGTTGGCTCTAATGAAAGAGAGAGCTTTGATAAGAGCTCCAGTCTTTTGATCATGGATTGATTTGGTCTTTAAGGCTCAGTTTTGCTTTCCTTCAAAGTCTGAGTGATCGTTACCCCGAGCGATTTTTTGCTATCCTTTGTTTCTGCACTTGTCTAACCCCACTCCCCTTTTCCTGTCCCTCAGAGAGATGGTGACGAGCTACTCTTCTCCAAAAAAAAGTTCTGAAGATGCATGAGGGAGGGGCTTGACCTCAGAAACACATGAAAGAATATAAGCTGGTGTGTGTTTTTCTGAAGAAGATTCTGCAAAGCAGGAAAAGGGAACATTAAAACCATATTTACACAGTTTTCACAGCGATAGTTTTGAGACCTTATGGTGGAAAAGAAAGCTGAGAAGCCGATGAGAACAGCAGAAGAACTTCTGTCTTTAGTTGATTTTTCTTTTGCTCCTTATTTCTTCTTGGGTTGAGGGGGGGCAGTGGGAGGGAGGTTAGGTGAAAAAAAATAACTTCAATAATTATTTCTGATCAGACAAAGAAAAAAACTGTTGTGAGAAGCAAAATGTGGTCCATCAGCCAAGACATGTTTGGCATGTGAAGTTTGCTTTTGTACTTTTAGCACCAGAGCTATGAAGCAAATGTAGCTAACAAGCAAGGTAATACCAACCAATACCATCTAATACCATCTAATCTAATACCAACCAATTAGCACGGCACTAACAGTAGGCCTAAAGCTGTAGAGATAATCACAAATCATTTGTAGTAATGATGCTGGTGTTTGTAGGCCCATCGTGTCCATATAAGCCAACTAGGAAGTCAACCACTGAAATAAGGTCGGCAACCTGCTACAGTACAGTAGATGAGAAATCAGAGCACCACATTTATCAAAGGAGAGACCACCAAACAAAATCTTCTGTCACCAATCCCCCGAAAACAAAGAATTCATGACTGGACTGAAGCTGGAGTGGTGTATGTATGTTTGAATTGTTCTTGAAAGTACAACTTTCTGCTATTATACTTTCATACCTCAGAATACTTCAGAATAAGTCTTAGTACTGACATATTTCGTATTTGCCTTAACCCATGACACTTAGCCATAGACTAGATTTAAATGTTGAATCTACCAAAAACTCAAGTTTAGAATGAAAGATCTGTTCTTACTGGCTAGCCAGTATTGTGCCACCACTCATTTCTTCATATTTTGCTTCCAAAGAGCGATACTTTCTTGTAGCGATACTTTCTTGTATTCTTGATTCCAGATGATCAGGCGGTGATCAGTATACTGGTGGTGCTGAATTCTGAATGGTTGGGCCACTTTTATTTAGGAACCTTATATTTTTAGGCACTGTGCTGCCTAACACAATTCTTCCCATTTATTTTACTTAATCTGTTCAATAAGCTGAGGACAAGTCAATTTTACTGGCATGAATAACTGATTTTGTATCAACAATGTGATTAAAAGAAAAATATAAAGAAATAAGGGTTAGCTCAAGACTTTTGCAGGTGCATGTCAAGTTCATAAAAGCGTTATGTAGATTTATGGATGGTTCTAGTGAATGCCTTTTTATTTGTTATTTTGTAGTCCTGTGATAAACCTGCCTCTCCTTATCAAACCTGGCATGTGGTTTGTAGTTCAGAGCTTTAGGGCAGGAGAAGCACGACACAGTGTATCTCTGAGGCGTTCCGGAACCATGTCTGGCTGTTCCTCATATCTCGGAGGTAAACTCTCAGCTTGACCTTCACCTGCCCTTGTTTTTTGGAGTCCGCCCATGGCTGTTACACACCTCAGCCATCTGCGGACCTGTATGTATCCTGGTAGGAGGTTCTGGTGCCATATTTGGTGTGTGAAGGTGAAGTGGACTGATACGTGAGCACAGTGTTATCTGGAGCGACTGTGGGAACATCTGAGTGTGCATTCATCACGGGTGTTGGGGAGGTTTAGTTCATGGCACTGTGGTCAGTGTAGCTTATAGCCCACCACTGTTTACCTGCTCTACTTAAGGATTACGGTGAAGAACATGGCAACACCACCTACAGATCAGTATGAATAGATTAAAGTCAATTTAAGTAATTACATAAACAACATGAAAACAAACTGGGGAAAAAAATTCATCAAGTAAAACCGGGAACGCTTGAATGATCTGACCACTCCAACAGGTGAAAGAGGGCCATATGAATGTTTCTAATGATTTAAAGACAAAACAAATTTTGAAAATGGACCAAACCATGTCAGAGGAACAGTGGAGAACATGCCGTAGCATCATCTTCTAGCTGATTTGTGTGAAATTAGCTAAGTAGTGTGCATCCCGTATTAATGAGCTACAAAATGTTTCCCCTGCCACTCCCTCACTCACAAAACAAAAGTACCTCCCCACCTTCAACAAAACACAACCCTCTCTCATTGTCAAAGTAAAACTTCACCCTCCCCTCCATTCCCTCCCATGTTGACAAAATGAAACACCCTCTAACCTCTTCCTCTCTCAACAAAATTAAACCTTCCCAGTGGCCAAACAAAACACTCCCTCTCAACAAACCGATCCTCCTCCATCGACAAAACACAACACCCTCCCCCATCAACAAAACAAAACTCCCCTCCTCAAAAAACATAATCAAACTAAACAAGCTACCCACACCTCCAGTCTGGATCTGCCTGTAAAGCACATTGAATATCGTCTTTTGATGATAATGGGCTGTGGAAAGACACCTGGCATGGCTTACCTCGGTATGTTCCTTCTGAGCCACTGGATCATTCTCTGCACATCCTGGGTTCACATGTGCACTCAGAACTGCTTGCTTATGATTAGACCACCCAAAATGCTCTTTAAAGCCCACCATGAACAGGACCTTCACTGTGTTAGAATTGGTTTTCTCAGGAGGTTTTCTCAACTAGTCTAAGACTGTTGCACAGCTCTGTTTGTTTGTTATAGATTAATGATCTGGGCTTCTGGAAAGACGCCTTCAATAAACTGACTCAGCGCTCCGACCTCCTGCCATCCGTTACAGTGACAAAGCACCGGCACTGACTGTTGATCTTCATGCAAAATGGGCACCAAGAAAGCACCCAGGCATACAATCATTCTTTACTCTTGCCAGACAAGAACATTTGGAGACTAATATGAGAGGGTCAGGATGAATACAGAGGCAATAGAGACTTTATAGCATGGGAACAAACATCTACTGGGTCATTCTGGATGATACAAGTCTGCTGTGTTGTATGTTAGCTAATCTTGTACAGTTATATAAAGTTATGATGAAGCACTGCTAGACACTGTGCCAGTTAAACAAATTAGATGCAGCAGAAAACTCTTTGAGAACCAGTGAACTGACTTTTAAAGTGGTTACCAGATCATGTCTGGAATCTGACTTCAAAATTCGTCTTTATTTTAGCCCAGAAATGTACAATTGAGGACTGTTAGGTAAGTGTAGTTTGCAAACAAGTTATTGTGCTAGATTAGGTATATAGATACATCAGATATCTGGCTTTAAATTATGTGTCAAACAAAGCATTATTATTATTATTATTATTATTATTATTATTATTATTATTATTACAGAGAGAGGGGGCAGTTATACTGAATGAAGCAGGAGAGGGAGGACCACACTACCCACACAGAGAGAGAGGGAAGTCTCTTGAAGTGGTCAGATGGGGTGTTTGATTTTGCAATGCACAAATAACTGATTTTCTGTCTAAGAACTCTCTCTCTCTCTCTCTCTCTCTCTCTCTCTGTGCGCATCCCTCTCTGTCTGTCTATCTCTATCTCTCTTTTTCTTTATCTAATCCTGCATCTCTCTGTAACTCTCTTCCTCTGTCTCATTCTGGATTGCTCTCTGTCTCTCTGTTTCTCTGTCTTTCTTTCTCCTGCTTCTTCTATACAAAAAAGAAAGTGGAAAAGACAAAGGGGAAGAAGCACTAAAGAAAGAGAAAGCTGGACGTAGTGTAGTATTTAATGGATCTGTGTGTGTGTGTATGTTTTTGTATGTGTGTGTGAGTGTCCCGGCGCGCGTGTGCATGTGTGTTCTCTGTGCTCTGCTCTTTCCCCTCTGCACACACATTAATCTCTGTCAAAAATGCTCATTTGGTAACTGGCAGCTTTTTCAGTGTGTGGGAGAGGGAGAAAGAGCAAAGGGAAAAAAATATATATATATAACATTTATACATCTATAGTTTGATATAGTATTACACATAAACAGTAAACCCCCATTAATTTGTGGTTCAGAATGTGGATTTTTTCTTAGAACTGATAATTGTTTGCGGAAACCCCTGCAAATGTGTGGAAATACAGTTTAGTGATATAAAACAATGAAGAAAATGCAATTTAGTGCTAAATTATTAAGAAATACATACTTATTAATTTTGTAACATAAATATCAACGTAAATTCAACTACATTTGCGTATTAAATTTAACTTTACATTTGGTACTATTGATAAAAAGAAATGCATCTTGGGATGCTCTACTCAGAAACAGGAGGCTTGAAAGTAGCTAATCAGAGACCGTTATTTATTTATCCTTGCTCCTTGCTTTTCTTGTGCTTTTCACAAGATAATTAAATTGAATTATTACTGTATGTACTCTGTTTAAACCAAAGAAAACAACAGCGCACACAAAAGAAAACGTGTGTGCATGAATTACAGTAGATCCTCGTGCTGGTTGTTTATGTTTGGGAGCAGTGCTGAGCAGTGGAGGCTCATTCCATTCAGGTGTGTCTGATTGCTAAACCTCGAAGAAGCAAGGGGTTACTGTATGTACATATATATGTGTGTGTGTGTGTGTGTGTGTGTGTGTGTGTGTGTGTGTGTGTGTGAAATTTTGTGTAATTACATAATATAATATAAGTAATAATTATAATTATAATTAGTGTAGCTTTTTTATAAAGAATATTTTGTTACAAAGAAACACACACACACATACACACTCACATTCACACGCACATTATGTTTGTATCTCTATGTAATACTAATATGCCACTTATGTTTTACCTCTATGTCTAAATGTAACAATTACAATAACAGAAACGGAAAAAATTAGGATATAGCTTTTGCAAAAAGAACATTTTGTTGTTTTTTGTGGGGTAGTATAACATTTCACACACTAACAAACAAACAAACACACACACACACACACCACACACACACACACACACACACACACACACACACACACACACACACATACACACACATTGTCTGTGCTGTAATTCATGATGTTGTTATACTGTCATGATCTTCACCAAAGCTCATGAATTAAAGTTCATTATCTCCTTTCCCACATGGCTGAAGAATAATCCAGACTCCGCCAGCCATCTGCTGCTGAAGGATAAACGCCAGATAAAAGATTTCAAAGAAAATAGCCACAACACTTTTTAAAAAAAGTCAATTTCACTGACACGGCCACTCGAGAGCAACATTAGCATTTATTTTCCATTATTTGACTCTCATTAAATCTTGTGTGTGTGTTCACATTTCAATTCCTCCCTTTCAAAACTACAACCCTGACACATTCACTTCAGACCCTTAATTCTACCCTGAATTACACAGTAGTTTGTGCTAATTATTTACTGTTATACTTTAATACATTTCTGAACAATTCATAGTAGATACTGAACAATTCATAACAGATACTGAATAATCCATAGTAGAAAATACAGAACAATTCGTAGTAGATACTGAATTATTCATCGAAAATGTATATACTCAATAATTAATACGAAATACTGAATAATCTATAGTAGAATCCTGAATATTCCGTGCTGGCTACTAAATAATTCATACTGATAACTGAATAATCCATGATGGATACTAAATAATCCATAGTTGATACTGAGTGCTTCACAGTAAACACTGAATAATTCATAGTAGATACTGAATCAATCACAGCAGATAACACATCTTTTGTACTAAATACTGACTAATTAATTCTGGATAATAGATATTTCATAATGCATACAGAATTATGTATAGTTGATTCTGTATCATTCATGCTAGATTGATATTATTGAATAATTTTATTGAATAATTCATAGAATTTACTGCATATTTCATGTTGTACTCCCCATGGTAAAACGAATAAATAAATAAATAAAACATAAATAGTCCTCCCCATTAAGTGTGCAGTGGTTCGTCAAATATCACCTCTTTGTGTGACTCGCGGGAAATAAAAAAATAAAAAAATAATTATTGACATCAGTTCTTGCCCCAAATGTCGTTGCACTTGCTCCACTTACAGCGAAGTGGAAAATGCAATAATGGGCTAAATAATAATTTCACACCAGCGAGAGCTCTGTGGCCCTGAGAGGTCGTTCTTTAATGAAAGAAAAGGTTTCTCTGCGGCCCCACGAGAAGGTTACTCCGGCCACCCTTTTCCATTTTTTTACCCTTTTCTTATCCAGCCGTTTGGGTTCGGAGTGTGTGTGTGTGTGTGTGAGAAGCTCAACTTACAGCTAACACCATCCATATGTATTAAAGCAGAACATTGGCTGATCAATTGAAGATGCTAATTGTGAAAGTGTTTAGTTCTCTCTCTCACTCTCTGGTAGTGCAGTCCTTTTTCTCCCCCATCACACTTGTACTTGTATGACTGCATGTGACGAATAAAGTATCTTGTATCTTGTATCTTGTATCAGTCTAACTGTAAAACTGTGATGTTTTGATGTTCTAATAATAGTCTAGAGGCTCAATGAAAGTATGTTAATCTCACATTATGAACTTGTCTCAGTAGATATTTAGTTATGTTTTGCTTGGAAAAAATATGCATACATTCCTAAAATGCCCATTAGCAAATTAACCAGTGAGATTTGTTTCCTCATTGTGGTCTCTAAGTAGATATATCTAAGCAAGCTCTCCTGTTGGTCAGGCCTTCAGGAACTGGACTGATTCCAGTTGTGTGATGGTTATGGAGGTTCTAGATATGTCACTAGAACCTCCACCGTGAATAAGAGTGGTGATCTAACCAGTTGGTGTGTGTGTCAGATGGTTTAACCAGTGGATGTGTATCAGATGGTCTAACAGCATGTCTGTGTACTAATATCATGAAATTTCATCATGTGTGTGTATGTTTGTGTATGTTTGACTGTGTGGGTATTTGTGTGTATGAGTGTGTATGTGTGGGTTTGTTTACCAATGTGTGTGTGTGTGTGTGTGTGTGTGTGTGTGTGTGTGTGTGTGATTGCAATCTTTAATTGTGAAATGGCTCTTTGAGGAATCAGTAGATTTCAATTACGATCGCACTGCAGAGTCAGACAAGTGTGTGTTCACAGAGGGACAAAAAGCGATTATCACCGTGCAATATTTCACCTGCTGGCACCAAGCAAAAGGAGGACGAGGAATTTTACCACCAGTGAAGAAGAGGTTGAGGAGTTTAACAACTAGTGAAGAAGAAGATTAGGAGTTTTACCAGTTTTGCTGTATATTTTCCCAGTTTGACCATTTGACAGTAGTGCAGACTAAAGCTCTGCTGCAGGCATTGCTTACATTGGTTCTTGCTGAATGACAATTTATGATAGTTGTTACCATTACTGCACATAAACAGTGCAAAAAGGTTTTACTGTAAACACTTTTTTCAGTTTTTTTGTTTAAATGGATCATTTTTATTTTTTTTTTAATATTAACTGTTGTCTCGTAATTTGAATGCTGTGAATATTCAAATAAAATCTTATTGCATTAATTTATGTTCAGACTGTATAATATTTTTCCTTCTCGATAAATTAGAAAGAACAAAAGCAATCTTTGGGTTTGAGGGGGACAGCAAATTTTTCCTTGTGGTTGTCGACATATTTTCCTAGTTTGACCTTATGACCCCTCGGTAGTGGTGCAGGATTATGTTCTTCTGCTAGCATTGGTTTTAAACTGTCTCTGGATAAATCAACAAGCAGCAAACTAAAAAGCAACACAAAAATGTGCCTTTTGATTTGAGACTTGCACAAATACATCTTCTTCTTCTTCCTCTTCATATTATTATTATTGTGACGGTCTGGTCCTGTATCCTGTAAATCTGATTCCTGTTCTGGACGGCCCTCGTGCCTGGTTTTTGTTCTGTGTTTTTGGTTAGTAAATAAAGTCACTTCAAGCATGGATCCGAGGTCTCCGTTCTGATTATTATTATTATTATTATTATTATTATTATTATTATTATTATTATTATTGTTGTTGTTATTTAGTCTTCTACAGCTTTATTTTTTCATTTTTTCACATCATAAATCCAGAGTCATGTTTATAGACGGTTCATTTTTCTAGAAGAACCTGTTTTTATTTTTCTGAACTAGCTTGTTTGAAGATGAAGGCAGGTGGCAGGTGTTGACATGAGCCTGAAGCTCAGCGAGTACATGAGAATAACCAACACATTTATTGTTTTTATATCCTTTTTTCAGGAGTTTTTTCTTTCTGTGTTTTCAGGCCATTTATTTAGTGATCATCACTATTAACTGTAAACGTCTCGCTGTTTCCTGATTTTGCAGTGGGCTCCGACCTCAGTGGGACAAATAATGTAAAGTTAATGGAAGTTTTTTTCAGAAACTAAATAACACCACACATAGAAATACACTCAGTGTTCAATTATGTTATATGTTATGTTATAATTGGGGGGGTGGGGTTTAAAACACTAAAACAGAGGAGTCATGCTACATGCTGCAGCACGCTTCTTATTCTTCTTCTTCTTCTTCTTCTTCTTCTTCTTCTTCTTCTTCTTCTTCTTCTTCTTCTTCTTCTTCTTTTTATGGTGGTTGACAACTTTTCAGTGTATTACTTCCACAGCTGGACTGGTTCGTTCTCAGAAAAAATCATGTTACACTGAATCCACAGGTGCTCTGTAAAATGAATAACACAGACGAGAACATGCTGCTTGGCTCAGTGAATGGAAAGTTTACATTTACAATGGAAATGACTGATAGGAGTATCGTTATCTGCAATACATTCAATGAACTGCCCCTGATACCAGGCTTGAGAAGCCTTGTATGCATGGTCACTGGAACCATTATATTAGGGAGTGACTTTGAAAAATCATAAGTTTCATCCCCAACTTATCCACCCAACAATTTGTGTGACTGAAACCTGCCCTTGTACATTGTCTTAAACTGCAGCTTATAGATTAACTTAGTTCTATCATTGGTTCTTGCTGAAACATTTTTTTTTTTTTCCCATACTAATTATTTTTTTTTGTTTTTTTTGTTTAAATGGATCATTTTGAAATATTTTTGAATATTACATGTTGTCTCATACTGTGAACAGACCAACAGTCCAGTGTGAATTCAAATAAAATCTTATTGCATTAATTTATGTGCAGAATAAAGAATATTTTACCTTCTCCTGCAAAATACATTACATATAAAGTATATATTCCTCTTTAATGAAGTGCAGACATGGTAAAGCAGAGCACTGTTGATTGTTGGCCTTGGTGATGCTGGAGGCACATACTGCATATTAAAAAAAAATATATAAAATGAGAAATTAAATTCCATGTATGAATAGCCATGTATGAGATACTTGTTCTTTTGGTTTCATCCTTTATCATGTCAACTACAGGATAAATGATGTGAGTATGAGAGTGTGAATATCCTGCCAAATAAACATTTAAAGAAAAAAGAAGCACGCTGAAAGAAAAAAGAAGCACAAAAAAGACGCCGATACTGATTTCATATGTGTAATATTATGAACACTGATCAGCAACAACATTAAAATGACTGAAGATTAAGTGAAGAACATTGATGATCTTGTTGCTATGGCACCTGTCGAGGGGTGGGGCATAGGAGACGATGAGTGAACATTCAGTTCTTGAAGTTCTTGATTGATTTACAGCATAACTTTTTTTCTGTCTGTCCACTAAAATGTACACTGCAGGTTAATGAAGATTCAGGATTACAGTCGATATGCCTTTGTCTTTGTCTTGTTTTATATTCATACTTTTATCTAACAGTCCATCAATAACTAAATTACACTAAACTCAATCAACTGCTGAACCACCTCACACACATCAAAATACCACAGGTTAACAATCCTGCAGAGCAGTTGTTTTGTCTACCTGGCTTTGTAAATCTTTATTAAGTTCTCCCATAATTATTTATCACAATTACAGAACTGTAACCAGGGCAACCACAGCTTGTGCTGTTGTACAACAAAAATGATAGACTCAAAACATCAAAGAGATGTCAGGTTTTGGCTGTCTGAATCACCACCGGCCTAAAATTGCAAATGCATTAATAGTTCACAACACAAAATAACAGATAGAATTTTAGTATAGGATGGCAGTGTACAAGTAAAAAACTCACACTGCAACGAATAGAATTGTTGTCCTGATATCAGTCGATAATAGTTATTGTGTCCGATTGTGGAGAGTGCAGCACTGGCAAGAACTGAATAGCATAAAATTCCCTACTCAGAATTATGGATGAGATCATGATGGGTGAATTTAGCTCCAGGTCTGTTCTAATCTTATATGCCTGTGTTCCGAGTGCTTTTCGTTGGGGGGTGGGGGGGTGGATAAAGAGAGGAGAGGGATGAAGGGAGGGAGAGAGACATTAGATGTGTCTACGCGGACCCCAGCAGTGGCAGATGGCACGGCAAAACCTGAGCTGAGTGTGTAATCGTGTTAGGCAGCACCGAACGCCACCCAGTCTCACCCCCCACCCTCCCACCGCGTTATGTAAACGACATATCAAATCAGCTCCCATCTCCCAGGCAATCAAGGCTTTTCCTCACGAAAAAAACAATGGTAACTGCATTAAGGCCCTCAGAGAACCGAGAGAACCGAAAGCCACGCTGGAATTAGTCCCAAATGGACAAGGTGTAACCTTTGCTGTCATAATTCCTCCATTATAGGTGCATTAGTTGTATTCCAGTGGATTTACGGGAATGTGTGTGTGTGTGTGTGTGTGTGTGTGTGTGTGTATGTCCTGAGAAAAGGCACTGTAATGGCTAAACAGCCCCATTGGCGTCAGTATTCCTAATGTTTACTGTAACTTCAGGCCTGAAGTGCTCTCGTCCTGTGTGTGTGTGTGTGTGTGTGTGTGTGTGTGTGTGTATGTCTGTTTGTGTACGCACTTGTACTTCACTCCGGGAAAGTCCAATACACCGTGGTATGAATCTGGAACTTCTTGCACTTTTATGAGGTCAAAGTGAAGTCAAGAACTAAAACCAAACCAAACACGGGCTGCGTCCCAACAGCTGATGCATCAACTGACGGACGGAGGGTGCACGACCCTCAAGAGCACCAAACACACAAATAAGAAACACACACTAGCTTGACACACATCAAAGCAACAACAGTGCAGAGCTTTTGTCTTGGTTACACATCTTTATAAATGGTCTTTATCAAGTATTTATCTTCTTTCTTATTTGTTCATCACTTCTGTGGTACTGTAACCCCAGTTCATGCTGTTATATGACAAACATGATCGTCCAAAGTCAAATAAGTGACACAGTGCACGTCATTGCACTGATGAGGAAATATTCAGAAACGTACATCTTTGGGGCAGCTGGTGGCCTAGTGTTTAGGTCATTTGTCCTACGATCAGAAAGTCCGGGTTCGATTCCCAAGACTGCTAGGCACCTCTGAGGTACCCTGAGCAAGGTACCATCCCCACACACTGCTCCCTGGGCGCCGTGATCCTGGCTGCCCCCTGCTTCACTCGGTGAATGGGTTAAATGCAGAGGTTGAGTTGTGTGCTGTGGTGTATGACAGAATGGTCACTTTCACTGTCTGGAATTTCTTGCACAAAGTGAAAGTGAGGTCAGGGACATCAAATTAGACATAATATGATCCACTAAAGTTTCTTGTCACCCCTTAAGACAAACTCGGCCACCTTTTTGAGTAAAAAGGAACAAAAAGGACATATCAAAGAATTCATAGAGTAATAAAAAGCTCTAGTCAATATATTTCTCAATATTATGATATTATTTTCTATAAGGGACATTCAAAAGACTTCCACACTTTTATATTTTCATTGGAAATGATGAAGGCATGAAGAGTAGTGGGCATATCTGAGAGTTTAGTATAATTTAGCACCATCTGATTTCCACCTTTTTGGGCCCTTCAAAGAAGCTTTAAGTGAAAGAACATTTTCATGTGAAAGCAGGGGTTCATCTGTGGCAACGTGCTTAACCAAAAACATACAC
>JBBPDC010195431.1:0-14588 GCA_037974485.1 Hemigrammopetersius urotaenia
GAGAGAGAGAGAGAGAGAGGGAGAGAGAGAGAGAGAGAGAGAGAGAGAGAGAGAGAGAGAGAGAGATACAGAGAGACCTGCAAAAAAGTGACAAAGAGAGAGACAGAGAGAGTGTCCCCAGGCTAGAGGAGGACAAGGTAGCATGGCCAGCTGGATGATCTTTAAACAGAGGTAAACCTGGTAATCACAGAATCCAGTCCAGGAAACCTATTGTGTGATTGATTTTATCGCTTCCTCGCTAACAGTGGTGGCTTGAGAATGCAACACAAGGCAAATTACTCAGACCTTTTATGTTTAAGGTACTCCAGGGGTATTCAATTGCTCTGCCATGCCTATCATGTAATGCAATAATCTCTTGATGTGACCCATGATCAGCACTTTTTGTTCATTTTGTTCTGATGTCAGACGGATCAGTAACACTGCAGTCTCTTCTCAACTCATTATATTGAAATAATTTAAATTCTCCTTGTTTTTACATTTAGTCAATCAGTCAAGACCAGTTGGAGGTCTTTTTTTCATTTTTATATTATTGCTACAAGTAGCCAACAAGTAAAGAAAGCTTATAAATCCTTATCTGCAGCATTAGCATCAAACTGCAGGAGGCTAGTGTTGCTAGTGAACTGTATTTATGCATATCAATGTGTGTGTGTGTGTGTGGCTTTTTATGCATCTTGCACACCCGTTTTTCATGTTGTTGTCTCTCCTGAAACTGAAAAATGTTCTGCTTTAGGTGGTCAGTACCCTATGTGATGCAGGTTTCCTCTGCTCAGACCAATGTGATTAAAAGTAAGAGACATTCAGAACTAAAGCAGTCGCTACAATGTCATTCAGTGTCAGAAACCATTACTCGTATAGCTGTCGTATAGCGTATTTGCTAACTAAAGAACAAAGATACGAAAAATCTTGGGTGCTCAAGTACCTTTAGATAAGAGGAACACTGTGTACATTTAAACTTGCTTTTTCAGTTTTGCACTTGAGCCCTGAGGCTAATATTGCAAATAGTGGAAGCGTATGCTTCACAAATTAGCATTGGACAATCTTGCCTAAATCAACAGTGAGCTGTTAAGTAATGTCAAATAGGCTTGCTTTAGTGGTTTCTTCAGGGCCAGCATATATATAGAGCTAAAAAGTGGCCCCTTATAGTGGTCACAGCACACAGTGTCAAATTCTTTGTCTTCATTTAACCTAGTCATAAAGTGAAACAGTGGGGCAGCGCCATGTGAGGTCAGCAACTTGTTCAAGGGCACCACTAGCAATCCTGGGATTTAAACCCACGACCTTCTGATCACAGGGGCAACTCCCTAAACACTAGGCCACCAGGCACCCCAAGTAGGCAGTTATCTAGGATGGTAGTTTAGGCAAGACAAGTCAAGCAGTTTTTATTTGTCATTATTTGTTCAACACAAGAACAGCACAGAACAGAATACAGCAACAATACAACTAGACGAGATGAGACAAGACAACATTCAGTACAACTGACAACAGCTACAGGGAGGATAAATACAGTATTTGACCGGTACTGTATTTTAGCAGCAGAGATGTGCAAAAATGCAGAAGAGAAGTTACATGTGCAAAACGTGCAGAAAACAATAAATATGATTGTGCAGTTGTAGCATCAACCTGATGTTTTATACAAAGTGTGCAGTTTTGAAGTGGGAATGGTTCAAGGAGGGGGGGGGGCGTGTATTGTGCATAATTTAGGAAGTATGATAAGTTTTTGTGTCCTCCTTCAGTGGCTCCCATTGCTATTGTGCTTGAGTAATGTCAATCCTACAAAGTCCTGCATTCTTGGATTAGAGCACTGTCCATGCAGAATCACAGTACCATGTTTTCCAAACATGCGGAGACCTCCGACATCAAAATTAGGGACTATACTGAAGCTGGGTCTAAGTGTCATGTGCCAGCACTGGGTTCCTGATGCTACATTCTATCGGGTATTTTTTTAAAATGTAGATGAAAAAGGGAATTAGGGTTAGTATAAATTCGATTTTTCATGGAACAGTCACTTTCAGATGAATCACTGCAGTGAGGCTGGAGCACCTCCTCTCTCTGGTTCTTTGGAATAAGCTGACTGCTCTTTCGCAGGGTGGAAGGAGTGCTGGGAAACACAGTATGAAACCTGTTGGCCTCAGGATTTACCGAAGTGTGAAATAAGTGTGATGAAACCCAGCACGCTGCACAGGCCCTCAGCTTTGTGTCTATAAGAGGGCTGTTAAACAGGGAGACATGCTTCTCAGGCCACGTTTTTGGCACTGTCCTTCAGGCTTAAGCTTTCTAGGGTTCAGTGTACACTACACTCAAGAAGGATATGCTGCTGTCCAGTATGGCCAACCTTCAAGCTTAAACTATGAAATTACAATGTAGTGCAAGATCAAGCTTTGAAGCTGAGGGAAAGCTGTCACTATCGATTAGAACTTGAGTAATGTGCTTATTATTTTTATGATTAATCGTGTAATCAAAAAAATCTAAACAATCCAAACCCTTAAACCACCTCAGGTTCACATTGTTGTACATCAAATTATATTGGAATGCTAGAAATGACAGTGAGTGCAAATCCAAATTATGACAAAGAAAGAGAATGAAACTTTTTTCCCAAAAAGCACCATGTTTACTAGGTAGTAACTGGTGTTTTCCATTACGTATGAAAACATTGATGCTTTCTAGGGCCTTATCAGGGGAGCTTAAGATTTCAGTGAAGCTTTTTGTTGTTTCATTGTTAAAATTAAAAAACAAATGTTTTAGCAATCGCTAGCTGTTGCTTAGCAACAAAGAGATGCATAGTGCTCCTCACATTTTTTCCACACCCTCCTTAAAGGGCTGCATATGCATACACATGGATGAATTGGATATGTTGGATGAGTGCAGTGTGGAAGAACTACCCTCAACCCCATATAACACCTTTGGGATGAACTGGAACGGAGATTGTGAGCGAGACCTTCTCGTCCAACATCACTGTCTGACCTCATAAATGCTATATAGCAGGGGTCACCAACATGGTGCCCCCAAGGACCACGAGTAGCCCGCGGACCTGTTCAAAAAATAGCACGACTCACCAGTAAGCAGCGCCTAACATTGAATTTTATCCCGTTGCTTTTGGTGTTTAATCACATTTGCATTTATATAGATTCTAAAATGACAATATCTAAATAAAAGCATTTAAAACATGTTTATTATACATGAAGTTTAGGTAAACTCTGTTCTAGTGTTTCAACTGGTAGCCTTTCGTATGGCTCAGTACTCGTGAAGTCTCAGTGACCCCTGTTCTACAGAATGAATGGACACAAATTCTCACAGAAACTTGTGGAAAGTCTTCCAAGAAGAGTGGAAGCTGCAAAAGGGGACCAACTCCATATTAAAGTCTATGGATTGATGCAATGGCATAAAAGTTCCGAGTGGTGTCCCATTATGTTTGGCCATATAGTGTCCTATACATATTCAGAAAATATTGTGAACAATTATCACATCTGGAAAAAAGTTATGCTTAAAACAGTGTATGGACATTTTGAACTACTATTTTTTTTTTTGTGGAAACAGCTGCTAATAAACGACGTATCTGTGTGGCATAAAGGGGGGCAGTGAAAGGGAAAGGGCTTGTGATATAGTTTTATATTATCGCCATGCCTAAAATCTATAAAATCTTGGGTATTATCTGTCTTTCTTTCTATTTACAGATATACAAAGAGCATATGGTTACATTGCACATTTGACAAAACTGTGTTTATAAAACACCTTAATACACTGGCCATGCATTTGCAGAAATTGTCGGCTTCAGGTATTTTTAAAACAGAAAGAACAAAGCAATCAGCAAGTTCCCTTTCTGCTGTCAGCTATTCCATCGGAGCTGACAAGCACAAAAACAAAGCTGGGTCACGTAGAGGGAACGCCTAAAATAAATGCAAACCACTAGAGCTTCAAATAGGTTTCATTTTTGCATGCTGTAAATTTAAATAGTATTTGCATGTCACCACATGCAGAGGCTAATATCTGACCTGCATTTGTCTCTTTTTCCATCATACAGCTTCAAGCCTCTCCTCGCCACCGACTACTCCAATACAAGTGACCAAACAGCCTCCACCGTTTCCTCTGGAGGTCAGCCGCAGTGATCCCGAGCAGCCAGAGGAACGGAGTCGCTCCCTCTCCTCTCCCCTAGACACAGGCCAGCGCTTTAGTCTGCCCTCAGCCAAGCCACCGCTGACCCCCACCTCAGCACCCATCTCTACCTCACGCATGGTGAGTGACCACCAGCCTTAATCCCTGGCCCAACCAACCATACTTTTAGTTCACCATGCACAGTCATCTGCTTTAACTGCATAAACCAGGGATATAAGGTGCCAATCCTGGAGGCCTTAAAGGTGAGCATTCTATTTCAGATAGTACTCCAAGCATGGGCACCGGAACCTTTTTGTTTCCTGGACAACGGCTGAGGCGTACACGCACCACACAAACCCCAACCATCTCCGCCACAACCACGAGATGTAGACAGCTGCGCCCCCACCCCATTAAAAATACTGACCCTGACTCTGAGTAATGGTCAATGGTCATTTATTCATGTTCCAAAAATAAACTTATAACGGGCACCACTGCATCTTCCATGCTACCTCCTCCCCTTTACTTAAAGTTCCAGCCAATTAAGGGTGTCAGTGGAGGAGTTTCATTAGCCAGTGCAGGTGTTGCAGATTGTGGCTGGCAGGTGTGAAGCACCATTTGCGGGTGAGAAACAGTGCTGTGGCCTTTTCTCTCCCAGTCCAACGAGAGGAGCACAAGAAAGCAAAGGCAGAGGAGCGAGAGCTGCCAATGTAATCCAGGATTTAATAATCACAAGAAGTGGAATGAGTGAATTAAGGATGGCAGGCTACAGATGAAGTTTGACGCTTGTACAGAAGACTCTATAGCCCACCACAAACGAAAATAGAGAGTAGGTCAGAGGAGGTTGCAAAGATTATTGACATTACTGCCCCTCTGAAGAGGAATGTGCCTTCTAGGATGTGAACAGCTAGTAGAGAAATGCACGTGTTGCTAAAAACAGGCAGGAGCACAAAGTTGGTTCCAAGTTAGAAAGACTACAGAAACAAGAGTACACAATAAGTGCAGGGGTAACTACAGTGCAAATGGTAGCTAAGCTAACACTTGCATGCCAGAGACTACCTAATAGTCCTGCCCATCAGTTAACACCCTAATCTACTCTGACCACAAGAGAGCAATTCTAAAACAAAAAGATAACTCAATAACAGATAATTAATTCTACAGCAATTAGGCAGGAAGCAACAGCACTTAGACAGCAAATGACTTGAAATAAGCTAGACGCAATTGCTGGAGACAACTTCTAGTAGACCTAACAAGCGTTTCTACTTGTATAGCTACTACCTAGCAGTCAGTCCAATATGCAAGAGGTGGCCAGTGTACACTGGGTCTTAGAAATGGGAAACATAAATCTCTTTAAGGATGTGGCTTGCCAGAAACTGTGTTTCAGACTCCTGAACTAGGCTAACTGTGTTCCAAAGCTAGAGTTTCAGCTTTCAAAAACATAGTGTGCATATAACCTATAAATGCCTAAATATTAAATATTGCAAGGGAAAATGCTGAGTGCTTTGCTCAGTGATGAGTGGAGATGAAATGTGATTCTTTTAAAAGTCAGTCATTACATTTGATGGAAGATTATAGTATTACAGAATGTTGCCTCTTAAACTTCACATGATATATTATGCTTAATATGACCAGGACAAAAAGGACAAAAACTGACCAGGTAAAATGTCCATTTTGATTTCTACTGATCATGTGAGCTTTGTTGAATCAAATCCCTGCAGCCACACCGCAAATACGATTGGATGCCTCTGATCTAGCCACTGATTGCATGCCGGCAAGGAAGTTAAAATATGAAATGACTGCAAAGAGAGGGATACAAGTTACTAATGGCAGAGTGATTTGAGGGAGAGGTTTCTCAAGTCATGCCAGTAACATGACATAGTGATTTAGTCCCTTCGTCTTTTAGAAGCGCACATGCATTACTTTGACCTGTTCTTGCTGTTCGTCTTTGCTGATTGCCCTTCAGAGATGGCGTGACATGAGTAGTGGTTTGAACTGCATGCACAGAATGTTAACAAGGCAAGTTTAAATCAGTGGAACCACTAATGCAGCCTTGTGGGCGAATATTGTCTGATTACTAACATTATAGTAAAACCTTTCTAGAATGCAATCTTTCAAGTAGTAATTGTGCATTTAATGTCATGAGAAGTAAGTCAACGATCTCATTCAGTCTTTAAAGCATTAAAGATCACTATTCTTTTGGAACAATTTACAATAAAAAAAAAACACTGGATACACAATCATGACTGGATGAATTGCATGACTGGATGAAGAGCAGGGGTGTCAGATATTACTCACAAAGGGCCAGTGTGACTATAGGTTTTCATTCCAGCTAAACAGAGCACACCTGAGAAGACAGTTGTTTGAAGACCGAGACCAGCTGATTCAACAAGTAGAGTCAGGTGTGCTTCAGCTTGTTTGGCAGCCACACTGGCCCTTTGCTGTTAAGCCCAGACAGAGTTATTATAGAGGATAGTGTGGTCATGCACAAAAGTGATAGTGAAGCATATTTGCTGTTTATTGTCTCATCTGAGAAAACCTGAAATCAAATCAGACCTTTTTAGTTAATGTGGTCATAAGTCCTATTATACTCTACTAAAAGACTGTTTTAGAGACCTAATGGCCATGCCTAAAATGTCTTCTGAGTTTTGATTTCATGCCTGTGCCACAACACACAGTAAAAACACATTATTAGCATCATGTCTCCTACTACTCCCACTTATCAAAAAATGTTCAACCGGTTCAAATAACCTCATTAATGCTGTCCTTCACTCAGAAATGTCATGTTATGTCACAACTCATTTCAACTAATGCCCCATAGTTCATGCTGGTGCAGAATGACATGGGCAAAATCATTTCTGACCAGCATTTGACTTTTTGACCTAAGGCTTAAACACATAATGTAGTGTGTCAGTTACTTTTGATTGTGTTTTCTGTAGTAGCCCTTGGAGCATGTTTTTGTCCATGTTATTCGGTTAAATTTTCTCAATTAAATCCACAGAATTTGAAAACTGCACCATTATAATGCAGAAAAGATGAACATTTCACCTAATTGACGAGAAATTAATATCAGCTATTTCTGAAATAACCTTGAAACATCATAAACAGGTATAACATATGTTGCTCCTGCTCGTGGTTAAATCTGCGCAGAAGTAAAGCAGTATTTTCAGAGCTCCTGGACTGTCATTGTGCACATTGGTGGACCCACAACATTCCTTGAGGCTCAGGCCTTTGGCCGCTCATTGGCTCTCAAGGCTCAGACCTTTGACCATTTATCATGTTCATGAGCCAAAATCAATCTAGTGGACGCCATCTGGGATGCTGTTGTCCTTGCCTCCTGTGCAGTAATCTAGGCAGGGATCCAGAGCTGCTTTCTGCAGGTGTATCATGCACTTGCTTAATGCTACACGGCTGGAATGTACTCACTCACTACTCACACACACAAACATGCACTCATTCAGTGACGTTCTCTGCTTTTTCTACTGGCAAATATCCACGTTAGTCCAAAATGTATTCAAAAATAAGGAGGTGCTGTTCTCAGTTTGCTATGCTATTTGGGATCAACATGTTAATTTACCTTTACAACCTAAAAAATAAACAGACAGACCCAAAAAGGGCTCTCTGGGCTGATACCTTACAAAAGCCATTTGATTTCCTAAAGCACCTTTTAGTAGAGACCTATTTCAGAGAAATGTGTTCTACATCTGTAGGTAAAAGCCAAATAATATTTTAAGTGTTTGCACAGGGGGCTTAAAATAAATTTAATTGAGGATGAGTTCAATGAGTGTTTTAATTATAAGGTACATTGGGCTGCTGGCGGTAACATAACACTGGAATTCCTGTGGGAAGTGCTAGCAGAAATGAAGTTCAAAAGGACAAAAGTTTACACCTGGATTCCATTTAAAAGATGGACATGCGTCTGAATGCACTAAGGTTTTATATACAGTGTGATATGCAGTGAGGGTTATTGCACATTGTTTAAGTACTGCACAGTAATGATGATCGTGTACAGTGAGTAGTGCATGTTGGACAGTGCATTGTTTGCTTAAAGCCTATTATATTATCACGCGTTAACACAGGTTTTTTAAAATTCTGTTTACTTTGCAAGTTCGGTGCTTTCACCGAAGTAATGGGAGCACTGTAGGTCTTGGCTGATTTTCGCGGGGGTCAGGTGTCCCATTAATTTTGTCCATATACAATTTTTTAATATGGACGACTGACGACTGACTGACCCCCCTCAAGCCGCCCCCGCCCCCTTTTGTCAATATACTAACACACACACACAGACACACACACACACACACACACACACACACACACACACACACACACAAATCATATACACACCCTGACAGAATAGTGAAGGTTTGGCAGTTTGATTTTGGCTGGATGTTGTCACTCTCCAAAACCTAAATCCCTCATTCTCTAAAATGATCACATTAGTCAACAACACCCAATGACTCATCCCACTGGAATTTGGGCATCATTTCTACTTACAGCCACTACCAGATGCTGCACTGTGAAAGTGTTAAATAAAACACTGAGTCACTAAATCCCAGTAGGAGCCTTTGTGCTCAGTTGAATGGGCCATTTTGTGACAAACTAATTCACGGATAAAGTTTTTAACTGTAATTTATAAACATTCCACGCCGGCTTCTATTTATGATGAAATCGGTGGATGTGCTCTACGGGGTACAGTTTTAAACTGTCTCATTACATTCTTGTCCAGCAGAGGAAGGAAGACACAAAAAAGATTTGTTTAGATGTATAGTCTAAAAGTGAAATAAGCTTTCATTAAACTAATGAATAAAACATGGATTTCTTGTATTTTACACATTAGGGAGCTACAAATGCAGCAGGGCCAGCTAAAAAATAAGGGAAGACTGAAAACATATGTTGAATGTAGTTATTAAAATGTGAGGCTTAAGAGAATTAATGTGTATTTTGATTTTTACTAGCTGTTGGAATAAAAACGGCAATAACAGGCTGGCAAAGGTTCTGCAGTTACATGAGATTTGATGTTCATACTATCTATGCACTATTCCACACAACATTCTCATCAAAACAACATTCAAAGTTAAAGAGACATTTAATACATTTCTGTTTGAGGCTTCAGATGTCAGTGTTTAAGCCAGAGCTTAACTGCAAATGTGCTTTTTTTTAGTGCTAACATGACATTTGACTTGATAATGAAAAGACTGAAACACATTCTTTATTTCATGTTTGCATGTTTCTGGATGCATTATTCTGGGTGCCATATTAAAGTCACAGTGCTTGATGTGATGGCTTTTTCTGTCAAACATGGCAGAAACTTGCTCATTTAGCTAGAAACTTGCTCATATTTTACTTGAGTAAGTTACAGGGGAGGAAAAGTATCACAATATCCATTGTATGCCTCAGTTACCAGTAAGGATGAGTCATGATTTTCTAATATATGAATAGTCATTCAAATATAAAAGACTAAATAGTTCATGCAGCTACAGTCTCATGTTTTAAGCCACTGTCTCCACCAGCTCTCATTCCCAAAACCCTCACTCCCCCACTAGTGCAATTGTTAGTTCTATATTAAGCCCCACAAAAATTCCACCAACATTTTATTAAACAATCTAATCTACAATGTGACCATTGTGCTATTTAAGGATGAATTTGAATTTTACATTTGTGAAAAATCCATAGCAGTTCAAGAATCCAGTCAGTTTGAAATCTTAAAGACGAACATTGAGCATCTGCTTTCACCTTGACTAACCTTACCAAACAGGTCACATAACTTATTTCATCTCACATCTTCTCACTGGAATACAGACAGTTTATGAAGAGCTAGGCAGCTGTTGCAACACACAACCAACAAATAATGCTGAACATTTCATCCAGTTAAAACAGTCAGTATCCACCATGAGCAGAAGTTTGATATTTTCCTGCACTGTCGTTGCAGCGCTTTTTATATGTCATTTTACTGACGCTCTGCCTGTCCTAGATGGTTGAAAATAACCTCCCTTCTTGTTTTATTCCTTGATTTTGTCTGATTGTGGTGCCTATGTGGATCCACTCGCTTGTCAGGCGAAATCAAGGAAAACAGATCTGAAAGGAGGATTCCTTAAACTATTCTGAATCAGATGGGGACTGTCTCACAGTGTCAAAATGACAGCTCACCCATAAGAGAGAGCATCATGACATTGCATTCCCAATATTCTTGAAATAGATGACTAGGCCAGTAATGTTTTCTGAGGTAAGGTACAGGCCCTTCTGACTCATGTTTAAGCATGACGCATCTCAAAAAGACACGATCTATATCTTCAAGCTCTTACAGTGTGTAGCATGTAAACCAGGGATGTCAAACTCTGATCCTGGAGAGCTGGTGTCCAGCACAGTTTGATGGTTCTCCTCGTCAAACACAAAGGTGAACCAGGTGTATCTGAGCAGGGAAATCATCAAAAGCGTGCTGGACCACGGCCCCTCAGAACTGGAGTTTGACAGCCCTGATGTAGAACTGACCTGTAGATACAGTAGAATGATCCCATAATGAAATGGGATATGGCACGGATTCTTAAGCCCCTTATCTATGGTAAAAACAAAGGCCTCACGAAAGCATTCTGCTTTGCAGGTCACGCTATTGCAGCAGCCATTAACACTCAAGGGGCAGATTTTGTTTGTTCTCTGCAGCAATGTGCCTCTAGAAGAAGGTAAAAAATAAACTCTGGTGACATTGTCCACTCATGAGACCTGAACATTCATCTTGAGAAAAATGAAGAGTTACCGGCTGTTTTAACAGCTTTTGTACACATGCGTGCCCTTTGTAATTTTGTAGGCTGCCTTGGTAACTGCTGCATCAATCATAAGGAAATCAAGAAAATCATAAAGTGGCCCCGTATAGTCATGTGTGGACACACCACGGCACACAGTGTGAAATTCTTTCCCTGCATTTACCCCATTCAGCAAGTGAAGCAGGCGACTGCCCATGCGGCATTGTACTTCTCTCAGGGGCACCTCAGTGGTGCCACTAGCACCATTCCTAACCACCAATTCCTTAACCACCAGACCACCAGTGGAATTGTAACCAACTCCATTAAAATCCACTACAACCCTAATACAGAGCCTCCAAGCTATAAGTGCTCGATAAAAGTTCTCAAGAGAAAATAAAAGTTTTATATTTAAAACCTACCAGAGACAGGAATAATATGAAATATAAAGTCTAAATAAATCCAATAAAACATCCATAGGAAAAAACTCAAAAAACTATATTATATACACAAATGTTAATAGGCATTTATTTGTCTAAATAAATGCAATAAAAAAAATCAGTAAAAAATAAGAAATGCTATAGACACAAATACTGGGTATAGCAGTTGATAACCCAAAGTAATTCCTTGATGGGGCCACGATGCTTTTTCCCTTTGTTTAATGTCTGTCTGCAAAGTTCCTAGCAGTCTAGACAAAAATAAGACTTTTATATTTAAAATGTACCAAATAAAACCCTCGAAACTGAGCTCGTTTAACCCAAGCCCAGGTCTTTCATCACGGCTGCTGCAGCAAACCGGAATACTCCATTTCAGGCCAGCACGGGGGGGCGGATCTCTAATAATAATTCACTCTGGCCGCACAGCCAAACACACAGGCTGACAGAAGCAAGGGAGCAAGCACAGCCTCACTGGACACTTTATTGCAGCACATAGCTTGATAAAATGTCGAAATAGGTTTGTTTGGGGGCATTTTGGTTGCAAACGACCACGGGTTCGTTTCCTTCAACCGGCGACACCTAGATTAGGGCAGAGAGGGGCGAGTGACAGTCGAGTGTGGATCGAACGGAGCTTTAAAAAGAGCACGTTTTACCTTTTTATTAAAAAAAACCTGAGACTGGACTTCTTGTAGCTGGCCAAAGACGCGCTTGTCTTTCATTCAAGCCACTTCAGAGCCTCTCCGGGGGTCTCCCCTCCTCCGCCGAGCCGTGTCTGTCTGTGGAGCAGAAGAGAGGGAGAGACTCTTTCCCCTCTTAGAAAGCTCCTGACTCTTCCTCTCGTCCACAGGTCCACGATCTGTCCGAAGGCATGCTGGAGAAACTTGACCTCGAAGATGAAGGTAAGCCTCTTTGCTCTTACGAGGATGAAGTTCCTTCCTATGTTAACCAGGCTCTTATTTACATTTTACTCCTAATCTAAAAATGGTGTAGCGCTTAAGGTGGAACGGAGAGTCGAACCTAACTTCAGCTTTGTATTCTAGTGCTTGGTTTCTTTTTTTTTCATGCTACAAGTCGCTTTGTGTGTGTGTGTGTGTGTGTGTGTCCCTCCCTCCTTGTACCACCCGACATACGAGCTACACTGTAACAAACATACACGCGCGCATACACGCGCGCACTGGCTCGGTTCATGTCAGCATGTAGGCTGTGCTAATGTCCATGTTAACACTTTTGGGTTGTTTTAATCTCTTCCTTCTGTCTTCTTCATAAACGATTCTACTGTGATGTTTTGTGCTGAGATGTGATGATGAACAAAAGTATTGGGACACTATGTGGTCAAAAGCACTGGGACCTATTTTTCAGGGTTTGGGCTAGGCCCTTACGTCAAGTGAAGCTTAATCTTAATTTTCCATGCTTCCAACTTTGCGGACACAGTTTGAGGAAGGCCCTTTTCTATTCCAGCATGACTGTGTCCTAGTGCACAAAGCAAACTCCCCAAAGAGATGGGCAAGAGTTCAGTGTGGACGAACTTGACTGGCCCTCACAGACCCCTCAACCCAATCCAGCATCTTTGGGATGAACTGGAACGGAGATTTTGAGCCAGGCCTCGTTTAGCACCAGTGTCTGACCTCATAAATGCTCTACAGAATGAATGGACACAAATTCTTACAGAAACTCCAAAATCTTGTGGAAAGCCTTCCAAGAAGAGTGGAAGCTATTATAGCTGCAAAGGTGGGCCAACTCCGTATTAAAGTCTGTTTGAATGCAGCGCCATTAAATTCCTTGCTTGTGGAATGTTCAGAAGTCCCTATAGTCTTGTCCATATAGAGGATATGTTTTAATCCCGCTCTGTAAGCTTCGGATGCGGCTTTTCGCAGTCAGCTGGCTAGACACACACGCCGCCAATAAACAAAGAGCCTGTATCAGTGAACATGAAAATGGATTTGTAGACATGATACGAGTTCTCTCATTTGCCACATGTCACTTACTCTTGCTTTGACTTGGCTACACAGTCCAACCATAAATGAGGATGCATTTGTTGTCAAATTGGTGCCCATTGCAACTAGGAGCATTTACAGGAAAAAAAAACAAACACACAATTGCATTGTTAAAATTCTTGGCTAAGGAAACGGTTGAGCAAGCTAAATCCTGTATATAATCTCAGTTACAGAGCTTTATGCTCGTGGCATCAGGCCTGGGGGATAAGAATTGGGTGCTCTGTTAGTAGAATATTCACCTTTGCACCTCCTTCAGAAATGAGTGAACAGGGAGTGCCCCTGTGGAGAGGGGTGTGAAAATGTCCCCAGGGGCTTTTTTTCCCCCTTCTTTAGAGCAGACATGTTCCTCTGGAGTGGTGGAGGGCGTCCACTTCCTCGCCTTTTCTCTTTCCATGAGGTGGGTGTGTCTGTCTGGCTCTCCTGCGATGCTTTAACAGGTTTTTCTTGTCTTGATTTTTTTGACTCCGAATGGAGTGTTGGCCTAAATATGTGCACATTTGTGCCAAAAGCCGGTTTGAAGCACAGGGTTGACGAAGTTTTGGGAGTTTATGTTTGTCTTAAAGATGCAGGTCAGGTGAAAGTTTGCTTTTGTTGACTGTTAGTAACTGAGCAATGACAGAGCACTCTTCTGCAAACTGAGAATAAGTCAAAATCCTTAAGCTTCTAACAATCATAGCCCTAATTGATGCTAGAAATGTCATAGCACTTGAGATTTTAACCTTAACCAATTCAGCAAAAACTCGTCTTTTCATCCATTTCATCAAGAGGTCACGCTAAAAGTCAAAGTTAAACCTGAAGTGGCTCCCTAATCCCTTTTTAGTGGACTTGAGGGAATCATTTTTATATCAGATTTGGTCACTTTGGCAAATAGGGTGCCCTCTCAAATTAATTCTAGGATACCTGCAAGATTACTGGGTCAGGTTAGGTGGGACTCAGAAGCCCAGTGGAAAGCTGCTCATACATTGTTTCCTAATTCTGGTGCTTAAACAGAGGATTTGACTGAGGAAGTCCCAGGAACCGCATAGTCTGCGGGTCACAAGTGGCCAGTTACCATGCCATGTAGTGGTGCAACGGATCAAAAAATTCACGGTTCGAATCGAATCATGGTTTTAAGTCATGGATTGGATCAGTTTTCGGATCAGCAAAAAGAAAAAAAAAGACAAATTAAACTTTCCATTTATTTAAGTATTTTTTGCCTATTAAAAACATTAAACTCAAGACTCATTCCACACAATTATATAACGACAATATAGGGCATATTTATTTCCTTTCATGTGGACACAATCAAAAACAACTTTAAAATGCAGTTTAAGGTATTATTGCTTCTTACTTTGAAC
>JBBPDC010195441.1:0-14588 GCA_037974485.1 Hemigrammopetersius urotaenia
TCAGAGTTTACTGATACACTGAGTTCTGAGAGTAAACACCGGTTCTAGACTGTTTTACACCGGTTATATTTACTGAAGTCAGAGTTTACTGATACGCTCTGAGGGTAAACACCGGTTCTAGTTTTAAGACATTTTTAGTATTCATTCTACATTTCACTCACCGGAGTCAGGAGTTCTGGTGTGGAGATGGGGGAGCTGTCGCTGTTCAACTTGATTCCACTCCCCAGGTCAAAATCACAGATTTTCACAGGAGAAATCTGCAGACAAGACAACTTTTCAGTGTCACGTCTGCTTATAGAAAACACATAAGGAGAAACCTTTAGTTTGGAAAGTATCTACAAAAAGGATTAGGACACATTGTGTGCACTCTGTGGGATTTGTCACTAATCTGGTCAGACTTAGTGGCCTCATGGCCAGAAGACACTCACCCTGTCACTGTGCTCACAGAGAATGTTCTCTGGCTTCAGGTCCCGGTGTGCCATTCCTACAGGTAATTAGAAGACAGTTCAACATATTTTACTTACACTAGGATACAATACAGATTTTCTTTTTTCACCTTGCAACTTCCTGTTTGGAAAACATTAAAAACTTAAATAATAATCCTTTTTATGCAAATGTGGTAAATAGATATGCATACCTTTTAAGCACCAGTATTCCAGACACGCGTTACACCTAAGCCTAGACTATTCCATGACTAGGTATATTACAAGTCCAAAATTTATTTAATAGTGTATGGACCTGGTCTTAGTTCATTTAAGAGTGTATAAATTAATATTTAGAACAATAGCATTTGCTTGTTTAAAGTAGCCACTAGGAGGAGGTTGGTTGTGACTAGGACGGAATCATGTAAAAATGGACAGAGCAGTTCACCTTTGCTGTGTAGGAAGTCCAAGGCACTGGCGATTTCCTGCACCACAATGCTGGCCTCCTGTTCACTAAAGTGCTGCCTTCTGTGGATGTGGGTCAACACAGAACCTACGACAGAACACACATTACAATTAAGGAAACCGCCTTAAAATTTCAAGCTCTATCTTGTGTTTTACAGAAAGCAGTTTATCAAACCTCCTCTCAGTTTCTCAAACACCAAGTAGAATTTCTCGTCTTCTTCAAAGAACTCGACCAGCTCCAGGATGTTTCTATTTAAAGGAGATGTTTATACTTAGATATTTCACACTGAATACTTAGAAACGTAACTGATAGTCTGGTTGTAATGTACCGTGGTGCACTGTGCCCATCTCACCTGTGGCCCTGGCACTGATAAAGCATCTCCACTTCTCTAAAAACACGGCTCCGGCTGTGCCCTGGCCTCTTCTCAATGATCTGCAACACAGACACACACACACACTCTTAACCCAAGCTCAGGACAGCCTAAACATGGCAAGTCCTTTGGCTCAGGGCCGTAACACACTGCCTCGGTTTTCATGGTCAGAAATTGTGATATTTTGAGCCCAACCATAACCCTGTTTCCTCACTTGAAAGGGTCACTACACTCAAGTCTTCTTTTTTTGCAGGCAAGCCCCAGTACAGACGGTCTCCAGCCAAGGCTATTCCAATTGCCCACAGCTTTCTGCCCTTTGAAATTCTGTGTGTTTGTGTATGTGTGTCTGTTGGGAGAGACTGATTCCTGCATTGTGTTCGCCCCAGTGAGCACATAAGCAAGGGATTAGCACAAAGACACTGTGCCACCAGCCGCCCATAACAACTCTACAGACCGCTGAGTCAGCAGATTCGCACAAAAACCCTCGGCTCGTCCACCAGCATGTCCAACACGACACCCCGCAGCAACAAAGCGACAAACACTCAGATTCGCTCGCGTCATTCTGAACAGTCACAAACTCTTAGTTATCACTCCTTTCATTCTGCTGGAGAGAAACCAGGATGGCATTCAGTTTGTTCAGTAACAAGGTTAAGCAATATATATTAAGTGTTCTCATCTAAAGTCAAGCAGGTGTTTACTGACTTGACAGTAAACTGGCATTTTGCATTTGATTAACCAGGTTACTCTTCATGATGGAGGAGAGAGGGAGCACGCAAGAGTGGACAAAAAAATTGGGCCACGGGCAAATGAGGCTAAAATCAAAGCACGAACATTTGTATAACTTGTTACGTAAAAGGTCTTTCAGTGTGCCTTTAAGTAGAGGCCTTTTCACAAAAAGGGAGCAGACCCACCTTGTATACCTACACCTAAACCAGTCAGTCCTTGTCACTCGTATTCCTACACAAATGTCAGAAAAGCTGCAGCAATTGGTCTCTTTATAATAGAAATGTCCTCCTGGAAAGACTAGTTGATTATTGAGCCTACTTAGGACAGTTTTTGCTTCATATGAAGTGACCCTGTCTAATTTAATAGGAACAAACTGGATAAACACAACATTAACATCCGTCCTGAACAAATTTTGGATTCATGGTGTACTAACAAAGGATGTTAGTAAATCTGACATCTATAGAGTGTTAAGTGGGATAAAGAGAGTTAGGTGGGACAAATCAAAGCACTTATGCAACTACACACAATACGCAGTCTTTTCAGTGACCGCAGGCTATGAAGCAGTTTAAAATGCTCGCTTACTGCAATAATGTCTACAGGGATCATTACGGTTCTGCGGTCCTTGTCAGGTCAATCCAGACTCAACAGCTGTACTACCTGGGCCTCTACTGCACACAGCCATCTCCAAACAAACACTGTTGACACACAGAGCACCTGCCTCTGCATCAGCAGAGGAAAGCACTGAAGAGAAAAGGCTTAAAACTGGAATTCTAGATACAGACAGACTGCTGTCTTCAATTCCACGCCCCATTTAGAGCGAGGTTACATAATACTAACTATAAAACATGTAAAGGGTCCTTCTTATGGCATCTGTTCAGCTACATCTGCCTGCCTTTGTGCTCAGCATGGAAATCTGTCTCAACTTGTGCTTAATCCTTCCGGTACTACACGACAAACAAGAAATACTTTCCGTTCTTTATTACATAGGCTAATGTCAACAAGCACTTCAGACAGGGCACACTAATTTGACAAACAAATTCTACAAACAAATTATAACTTCTGATGGTACTATATAACTTTCATGCTTTGTTTATTTGAGCTGTTCCTTTTGTAGCCTGTGTTTTATGAACTGTAGACCTGTGCAGCCCGCGGACCGGCTGCACAGAAAAAAAACCGTGGGTGTTACCCGTGTTCTGTTGTCGCTCGTTGTTATGAAAATGCTGTTAATAAAGCTGTGAGTACACACTGGATTACGTTTATTATTATATTTTAAAGACACCCCCACTATTATAGTTTTAAAATATCCCCATTTTTATGCGTATCATTTATTTGTATAAATACGTATATTTATCTGCCACTCCTTAAAAACGGTCCGTGACCAAATAAAGGTTGGGGACCACACTTATTTATTAACTATTTATTAAGCATTTCACTTCTCTACATATACTCTGCAAATTATTATTATTGGTTGAGAATCTTCTTTCCCTTAATGTTTCTTTGAGCTCCAAAAAGGTGGAAATCAGACGATGCTAAACTCTTTGACACATTCAGTAACTTCTCTTCCAGTCTTCCCCATTTCCAACCAACATATACATTTTTCTAACGCTACTTACAGCAATTACCTCAAAATGTGACTGTGATGGTGCGAATGTGCCACTGTGATGTTCTGCATTAAGATCTTACAACTATAATTAAACTAGTTGTCATTTCTGCAGGTTCGACAGATAAATGTTGACATGACAGCCTCCAGTTTCTGACCAGCTTGTCCGCTACAAAACTGTCAACAGCTGAAAGAGGAAGTTTCTCTGCTGAGCAGGCACTGTGTGGTTTTAACAGCAGAGGCCTTCAGAGCGGAGCGCCGTTTCAGAACAGGGAAACATGGAGAACTGACCGCGACGATGAGCAACAGAGCTAAACATAGCTCATCCCAAACTGTAATAAAATGCTGCAAATGAATAATTATGCATTTATCCACAAACTCCACCTAGGTTACGCAAGAGCCTGCAGCAGGGGACATTTATGGAGCTTAAAGTGATCTCATTGCCATAGCCTCAAACAAATTCAACTTCTGACTGACCCAAACTAGAATTAGCATCAACTGGTACTTGATCAGGCCTCTGCAGAAGTTCAGAGAATAAGAAGCAATCAAAGGGGTCCAAGCAGAATGTGTGAAATGGCCCATGGTAATATTGTGAAGTTTGAATACAAGACGATGGTGTGAATATGTCTTTAAAGCCCATTTGGAAGGGGGGGGCTTAATCTGTATTCAGCATGTGGTGCTCCAAGTTTCATGTGGATTGGTGAAGTCCAAGTGTATTATACTGTTGATCAAAAACTGTTTTTTTTATATATGATACAAAAATAATCTTTGACAAACACTATATACTATATGAGCATTATAATAACTTCACAACTTGCACTGGAGAATTAAAATTTCACTAGGCTGACAAGCCCCTTCGATACACATTTCCAAAACAGAGCTACTCTGTTAATGTAGGAGATCTGCAGCATTAGATTGAAAAGGGAGTTTACCTTAACAGCGTATTCTTTGTGTGTGATCAGATTGATGCACGTCTGCACGACTGCATAGGCTCCTTCTCCGAGAACCTCGTCCTGCAGTCTGTAAACATCTGTAAACAACAATTTAGAGACATGCTTTAAGATTTTGAGGGAATACAAGAGGTCAGATAAAAATCCTCACCTCTTAAGTGACTACTAAATGTATATAAAGTAAACTCCAAGTGGGGCTGCACCGTCAATCATTCCTGCAATGTGCCTCTAACCAATCACGGTGTTTGACAGAGCGACCAATCACAGCACCAGACGGGTTACTGGGTGTTCTGATTAGTAGGAGTCACGTAATCCAAAAGAAGTCTATTTTTTAACCATTAAACGTGTTGGAGAGTTGGTGCATGGATGGTTGGAGCTAAACTGCTGCAGCCAGAATAAGGATATAGATTAAAAATGTAATCACAAAAACGGACTAGGAAAGTTTTGTAGCCTAGATTCCATATATGGACTGTATAAATGGGGGAGTAAATGTAGCATTTGGAAACAATATTTACAGACTTAAAGTCCAAAAAAGTGGTGATATGGGCTCTTTAATATCTTAAGTCAACACAATTGCAATATGTTTCAGTAAAATTGCAATACTGATATCTGGTCCATTTCCTGCAGCTATATTTAGAATAATCATTAGAATTGTAGAAATGTGGAGACTGCATGCCTTCAAAGCGGCCGGTGAAGCTGTCAGTGGCTCGGCATCTTTTTTTCTTCTTGTTTCTCTTCTTGGCGTCTGGGATGTCGATGGGCTTGCTGGACGGTATGTCTAAAGTAAAGCAGAAAATAAACATGATGAGCCAGTGGCGCTGCTTAAAGTCCAAAGTGATGGTCAGAAGGTCCACCCATCTAACAATGAACTCTGCCCAACACTGATCAAGTGTGTACTCCAATGTGTACATGTACCTATATATACGTAGTTCCAGAAAAAAAAAAGAAGAGACCACTGCAAATATTCAGTTTAGGTTGTATCTTTCATAGCTGCGAGTATTGAACTGAACAGCTTTTCCAGTTTTTAAGAACTGCTCACAATATTTCTCCTCATTTCTAAATAAAAATATTGTTTTTTAAAGTATAATTTAAAAAAAAATGACAAAACATCAAAATAGGAGAAATTATGCTGCTTCTACAGAACCTGAATAATTCAAAGAAAACTAATCTCTGGTTCTCTCTTAAACAAAATGGCAATAATTACCTTTGACGAACTTCTAGTAGCGTAGTAGCGTTTTTCCATCCAACTGGTCTCATTGTGAGGAGAGTGTTGATTACAGCAGTGTTTTTATACTTTTCCTCATTAAATAAGATGTGATTCGGCTGATCACTGATCAGTATCTCATGAAGCAGCACGAGGTGCTTGAGTAGGAATTTAACAGACACTGGACTGGAATGGTTGTCGTTCTCAAAGATTCTGATTTAAAAATAAATTGCAGAGGTCGCTTATTTTTTTTTGCAGAGCTATATATATTGTGTTCATACACTCTGTACATATATACATATACAGGAGTGTATAGTGTGCTTTTTTTATATTACATCATTAATATACTAATATAGGCTTATCTTATCCTATGGGAAAAAAATGTTGCTGTGAAGCAGGGGTGGAAATTGTTGTCTTGAGTCTATAATTCACAAATAACCACAACTGCAACAACCAAACCTCACCAGGCCTTGTGGGACAATCTAAATCAAACGGTGCTTCATGCCGATGTGACTCTCTTTTGGCAAACTCTTCTTTCTCAAATGGGTTTTCACCCTGGAAGAGGTAGAGAGAGATGTAAGAGATATTTTCTAGTCTGAAAACAACCTCTTTTAGTAAAACAGCCCTTGTAACGACCTTAAGGGACCAACCTTGTAAGAGCAGTGATAACCCATAACGTCTGTGCTTTTGTTTCGCACCATTTTTTTAAAAAATGGACTGTGGTCGATGTGTTTTCCGACTGGGTGACTGAACTTCAGAGCAGCAGCTCCAGTCAGTGTTCAGCAGTGAGGTCACCAAGACAGCAGTGCAACACCAGCTCCTACACTGAAAAACACAGAGACAGAACTTAAGCTGTGATGCACTCGCATTTTCCACATTTAAAATATACCGACTACACGACACAGGCAATAACACGCATTCTTTCTTTATCATCTGTCCATATGAGAACATTATAATAAAAACTGCTTTTTATTTTACAATTGTGTGCATGTTTTTTGGGCAAAGTAGAATTAAACCAACTCCCTGAAAATTGAGAGGCAGGTGAGGAAAAAGCTATTATCCATATAAAATGCAGAACTCCAAGGACTTTTCACCCTTGAGGTTTATATCCCCCACACTTGGAGTTTATTGAGAGGGAGCAAAATATTCTTCAAGGTGGATTACACTCAGGTAACCAATCCCTGTATTAGTCTAAATCCTGAGAGACATGTCTTTCAATCCTTCTTCTGGATTAAAAACTAGGCTTTGCACATTTTTTTTTGCACGTTTTTCCGTTCAACATGTCATTACATCTCTCTCCTTTTAAATATAGTCTGCATATGACATTATTTCCAAATGCATAGCTTATTCCTCAAACTAAACTGTCTGTAAATCATTTTTTTTAATTAATTTCTGTGACTAATACATTAGTTTAGCCATTCATCCTGAGGTTATAATGAGCCTTTCAACCCAGACTGCACTTTCAAAGAGTTACAATATAACACAAACAGAGGCTAGACATTACCATGTAAAGAAGACAATAATAAAGTTGCAAAATGCAGAGTTTGCTCCCCAAATAAAACTATCCATTGATGACAAGCTGCAAAAACTATAAACTTGCTCCTCAAACTACTGTCCATAGATGACAAAAATCAGAGTTTTTTAAATTAATCATTTCTGTGATGTCAGGAAAACCTAATAATTTACTACCCACAGTAGTTCTAGGTCATATAAAGTGTCTCAGCCCAGAGGGCTCTTTCAATGAGGCTCAATAAGGGTCAGACAAAGAAAACTGACTCAAAGAATTAAAGACACAGGAACAAAAACAATCCATTTAATAAACACTCCCATTTAAAATGACAAAAATGTAGCCCACACCATTAGGAGTGGACCTGAGAGGAAAGTCAATAAAATGTGGGATTGAGACCCTTCAAATACATCAGTTCACTTCCAAAACCTTTAACCGGTTCTTGAGGTTAAGGGATTTAATCTTGAAGCAGGACACAAAAAAAACCTTACCTAGGAGTTAAAGCATACAGAACTCTATTATGCACAGGGATCGAAAACACACTTCTAGTTTTTATTCTGTTCAACAACCTATAATGTAAAATCAAGTTAGTCACCAAGTCTCCAAACCAAGCACTGAGAGCTAACCTACATGTAACCTGTTGCGGATCTAATTTCATGTGTTTAACCAGTTTTCTACCGTTTTAAACTGGTATTCTAAAGGTATCTGAAAGCAAAGACACAGTTTCAAGCCACAAAAGTCAAAATAAGCATAGCTAAACTGAATTCAATCAATTTACTTCAACCAAACACCTTCATATGCAGCATTTAAGAAGAGGATATAATGGCAGAAAAAACTTTCCTATAACCATAAACTCACAAACTAACAAACATTTGAAGACCATTAAGAGCGAATAAAGACAGAAGTTTGACACACAAAATACAGTGGCTAGCAAGCTAACAAGCCAAGTTTATCATTAAATTATTCTTTAAAGTCGTTTGAGAGAAAAAGTTCAGTCAGAGTTTAAGTCAAATAACCGAAACCTATTACTAAACACCACAAAAACTTAGATGCCATACCCCGTTTAATGTTATTATCCGTGAAAATCCAGATTTTAACTGCAACCAGTTGTGAACTGGGTTTTCCAACCGTCCTCTCTCCTAAATTAAGCCTGCTAAGAAGCGTCATGGTCTCCAAATATAAAACCTCTCATCCTTTAGCCACACCCATTTTTACTCGGAACACCCAATCAGCAGCAGGAAAACAGGCAGGCAAAGCTGAACTCGCTCTACGATTGGACGAACTTCAGTTCACATGAACCTTCTTATTTTTGAGTGAACACACAGCTCATTTAAATGAATCATCGATTCTCAAATGGAACATGGCATGTATATGGACAAAAGTATTGGGACACACCTGTTTTCCAGAGTTTGTGATAGGCCCTTTACTTCCATATTAAAGTACATTAGAATGCAATGTCTTTGAAGTCCACATCGGTGTGATAGTCAGGCGTCCCAATACCTTTCTGTCCATATCTATATTGCTTTTATGTGATTTTTTATGAAATATTGTAAATGCTTGTCATTCAAATCTTATTATCCAGTGACTTCGGCATCCAGCCTGAATCACAAACGTAAACATATTTACAGTCTGAATCGGATACAACTGAATCAAAAGAACCGATTCCTTGACCAGTACCGAATTGAGGAGGGCGCATGGGGCTCCTCGTGAGGTTCGCTAGGAGCGGTACACACGTGTCACGGTGCTGCACAGGTGGAGTAACTCCAGTCACTCCACCGGACGTCTTAATGACTGTCTCTTTATGCAGGACCTGGGTGATCACGTAGCTCCAGTGTGTCAGAAACAGACACGTGGTGGATGGACACAGTAGACTTACTGCAAACTGGACATTTAGATCTGCTGATTTTCACATGCAGATGGTTCTCTCTCTCTCTCTCTCTCTCTCTCTCTCTCTCTCTATATATATATATATATATGTGTGTGTGTGTGTGTGTGTGTTTAAATAAAGGGAGGTGAGTGGAACCAGACATTGCCTCTCAAGTTGCTCCATTAAAGGATTATGAATGTGCTGTCTGATGCCTGAGACGTTATTACTAGAATTTGAGAAAACTTTTCAGTTCATGGTGGAGGGAAACCTGCAGGGTGCTGTGAGGCAAAGATAACTGATTTAGTTCAGATTTGTCACCTTTTATGCATCATTATCACATATAAACACTCACTGGTGGGTTCGGATGGTAAAGTTTGTCTAACAGTGTTTTAATATCCCTTATTCTCTTACTGGACAGCTTAAGTGTCAATTGTTGCTTATGTAGCCAAAGGAAAAATCCAGTTGTGAATCACCCGAAGTCTCGCACACCACACACACCCCTGCAGAGTGAGATATCGGTAATTCCTGCACGTGTCCTGGATCAGGCGCTAAAATCTGTGTGTGTCATCATGCAGGGCTGTTTTGACAGGAAACATACTCAAATGCATGCGCTGCTGTTGTGTGAAATGTCATGTTGAAGGAAGAAAGGATGGTGTACAATTCACTAAGAGGGTATTTTTTCCTGTGTACAACAAAGAGCTACCAACAGTTATACTATTAATACTAAAACCACTAACACTGTCCCTAATACTGCCACTACTGCTAGTAGTACTACTAATACTGCTACTTCTAATATTACTACTATCTAGAGTACTACTACTGCTAGCGTTGCACCTACTAACCCTAAACATACTACAACCTCTAATAACAGTGCGACTTCTAATGCTACTAACAGCAATACTACTACTACAAATAATGCCACTGCTAATCATACTAATACTAAAAGTACTACTACAACTACTACTACCAGTCATATTACAGTCTCTACAGGGGGTAACATCGGTATTTACATTCTAACACTGCAGGAGTTAAGTGTAAACTGTACAGTACAGATATGGATTTGCCTTTACATTTTCTAAGGCTAACGTATTGTGGCGAGCCGTGGAAAAGAGTGACACTAAGGCAGGTTCTTCCATTTTTCTTTGTCTTTATTCTTCAACAAGGGCACACAGCTCCAACTCTCACGTCTACACTACCCAACTACGTGCTAAGCACCGCCCCTCCATTTATATACACCCCCAAAAACCCCGCGGGTTGCCATGGCGATGGCCAGGTTTGAGCCACCGCCCCCCAATTAACCCCAACTACCCACACGGCCCCACGCACAGTTCACGTGGCACTCCTGCTCGCCACAGTATTAAAATTAGTTTAAAATTAAATTAAACTGTTTTGGGAGCATATTTAAAATATTTGGGAACATATTTAAGGTTTGCACTATAAAAACAGGCATTTTTAGGAGGTTTTTTTTTTTTAACACATCACATATTCACGTTTTTTATTAGACTGATACGTGGGTGCCAGGAACACTTAACGCATGCTGGTTTTAACTGAAAAAAGTGCAAAAGATGATCTTTGTGGCTCTGAAAACTGTACCACTGAAATGTATTTTTCATTTTAAAAACAGCACAGACACAGTTTTGTTTACAATGTGTGTTTTGCATCTCCCTCTGCTGCTGGTTAAATATAGTGCACTGAATGGGGAGCTGTTGGTGTGATCTGGCAACCCTGATGTCCTAGCCTCCGTTTATGTGTATGACGTGGTGCACGTATTAAGCAGCCCTCCACACACACACGAACACAAGGGAGAACGTGGACTTCAGATGTTCTTCTCATGTGTTTCACCATGAATCATCAGCATTAAGAGCCAGGATCCCCATGCAACTGCAGTTCAACACCTCTGGAACTGAGACGACTGGACTTCCAGTCCAGCGAACAGATCTCTCTGGCATCTTTTTGGTATAAAAACACAATTATCCAGGAGCTTCTAGACACATCAACCAGTAAACGCAGAGATTGTATAGGGGGCACCAGTTACTGCGACTGCAAAAATGAATGAAGGCACACCTACCATGCGAGTGCATACAGACCTACAGGCCCCTAACAGTCCATTTCCATTCACAGATGGGTAAAGGGGATGAGTTACAGTCAGTGAATGTGCACCTATACGCGAGGTGTTTCTAATTAAATGCACAGTGTAGAAACAATGGGCAAATCCTAAACTGGCAACTTTGTGTATATTTAAAGCGCTATGCTATATAAAACATTCTATGAAAAAGTATTGCACTTTTTGTTATGCATATGCACCAATAAGGAAATGTGTATGGAACAGTTCATGAAATTTGACTTCAGGTTTATAATACAGTAACTACTTCAGTGGTTCTGCTTCAACAGAGCACATTCAGTGTGTGCTGAGTGGCCTGTTTAGGATTTGCATACTTTATTTGTACACTGGCCATTTTATCAGAAACACCTCGTATTTGTGCTCTTTATATTTTCATATTTACTGACTCATCTGTCTCTGCATGATTTATTGGCCCCTTTACTCCGACTATGAATGGAAATGGACCATAAATGGCCTGTATGAACCCACATGGTCAATGTTTCTGATAAAATGGCCAGACAGAGTGTAGATACAAATTAAGTGCAAATCCTACAGTGGCAACCCAGTGTGTACTTAATTTAGTATGCTATAGCAGATCTCAGATACGTAAAAAATAGTCCTATGGAATGCAATGCACTATTTTTAATATGGTTTATTCACACACAAATCAACCAGTTCTGCAGAGGGTGGAGGAGCAACCATCAAGGAAATCTACATATTGAAGAGTTTACGAAATTTGACGCCTTACACTTTCTTATAAATCAGTAAATACCATGAAACTAATGTAAATGCAGTACTTTTACAATAGGAAAATGCATTAAATAAACAATTAGGTTCCAGTTTAGGATTTGCACATAATTTAACCCCTTATCCCATATAGGAGAACAATTTATTATGGTCAGATATGTATAAAAAAAACAGTCCCATGAAAGGCGTTATGCTTTATTTATACACACATCAATTGCATTTTGATAAACTCTTCTTTATTTAACCCATGACAGTATATACGTGACAGCATATATTTTTATTTTCATACTTAATTCATTTTATATCTGATCATAACCAGGCAAAATTAAATAAAATAGAAATCAGACGAGACTAACCACAGTGTTTCATCTGATCTAAAATCTCATGGAGGCACAGAGAGGAGCTCTGACATCATTTGGTATCATTAAAGAAGCATTTAGAAATCGAAATAAAAAAAAATATACACTGCCACTTTATAATGACATTCTTAAAGCTTTTAAAGAGGAACTCCTGTAAACTTCATCATAAGTGCAGCAAAGCTAAGGCAGATATAAACAATATATAATTAATGTATGAATAATGCATGTTCAGTATAATAAGGGATAAGGTGCTGGCGTGAAAGCACGAGCGTTTAAGGGTTCGGCTCCGGCGCTCATTATCAGGAGTGCTAGCCGTGAATAAAGGTTGTACAGGGGCTCCTTGAGTTACGACGTAGATCCATTCTTACGACAGGGATGTAACCTGAATTTTGGTGCAAGTTGAAACACACTCGAGTCTGAGTCACGTACTGATCTGAACACAGCTGTAAAATCATTAAAATACAACTAAGCCACAGAAAAGGACATAAATATACTGTACAAACAGAAAAAATGCCAAAAAATTTGTGTCAAAACACTTGCGCTTTTAACAGTCCAGAATTTCGTAGGTAAGAGTGCTGGAAAACACCAGCACTCTCACTCATACACCGCGTTACTGCGTATTCTGCGTGTTTTGTGTATTTTTCTGCCATGCACAACCAAACTAGTTTTGGGAGTGAGCGTCACAAATGTATTTCGAGACCGTCGTAAGCCGAGGACCCCCCTGTATTTTGATTCTCTATCCTCTCCAGGACAGGAAGTAGAGTTTCCCCAGAGCATCGCCACACACCAGCCTGCGGGGGTCGGCCGGGTCCAGCTCCATCACCTCCACTGCAGCCGCACACACAAACAGCCCCACCTGCAGAGGGACAGAACCCACACGTCAACAACATGCAGCAGGCTACTGTTTAAACCACACCACATCAAACCTTGTGAATGGAAAACTCTTATTCTACAGGAAATTATAGGAAAAAAAAAGAAAAAATGCAAACATACATGCATTTCTTAAGTGCATGTATGTTTATGTAACATGGTTTTATTCCAAATCAGTTTGGGCCTTTTCTATTGGCCCATTTAGCACAGAACATTTTGTGACACAGTGTGGAGGTCAGTTGCCATTTTCATAAACAGATCTGTACAAAAACGTAGATATACTTTATATTCTAATATTATGTGAGTTTTGTGCAAAGGCAAGGGTTGCTAGATGTCCAGAAAGATGAACAGAGATGCAGACACACACATACATATATGATATATATATTCAGCAAGTCATGTACTAAAACTAAAACTTCATTTCCGCTCTTTTCAGTTCTTGTTCATGACCCGGGTCTTAACGTGTGAACTGTGTGGAGAACGGAGAAATGAAAGCACCTGTTTCTTGGTGTTTCTGTCCCAGAATTTGACGGTCTTGTCGTAGGAGGCGGAGATGATGGTGCTGTCCGTCAGACGCAGTGCGCTGATCCGGTCACTGTGAGCCTAAACGGGTCAAGGGTCACTGTTATGAGCGTTTACATTTACAAGAGATTAAATCAAGAAAAGAGATGAATGTATGATGTGTATAAACGTGTAATCGTTCTTTTGTCTCAATAATATTCAGGAGTCATCATCATCATCATCATCATCATCATCATAATAGCAATAGCAGTAGTAGTAGTAATAAATCAATAATAATAAATCATTATCGTCATAATCAAATCATAATAATAGCAGCAGAAGTACTACAACTAATAATAGTAGTAGTAATTAGTAATAATAACAATAATCATAATTATCATAATCAAATCATAATAAAATAGCAGCAGTAGCAGTATTAGAAATAATAATGGTAGTAATTTGTAATAATAATATCATCATCATCATCATAATCAGTTCTTTATAACAGTAGTAGTTGTAATTAGTAGTAATAATAACAACAATAATAATCATCATCATAATCAGTTCAGAATAACAGCAGCAGTTGTAGCAGCAGTACACGTTTCATACATGCTGCCGCTCAAAATACTTTACAATGAACACAAGACAAAACAAGTCATTAAAAATGCATTGAATATCAAATTATAAAGTGAAAAGATAAAGCCTTTGCAGCAGGTAACCTTAAATGAAAGCTAAATTAAAAGGTTTGTATTTGTGGGTGTTGTTCTCCTTGCTGTTGTTGTAGCCGCTCTGGGGCAGCTGGTGGCCTAGTGGTTAAGGCATTCGCCCCGTGATCAGAAAGTCCGGGTTCGATTCCCAAGACCGCTAGGCACCACTGAGGTACCCTGAGCAAGGTACC
>JBBPDC010195467.1:0-14585 GCA_037974485.1 Hemigrammopetersius urotaenia
CAGAACAAACCCACATGACCAGACCATCCCCGTGACCAAAGTAAAACCCAGAAACACATCAAAATAAGAGCCCCCCCCAGAACCCAGAACATAAACAGAGCAACCACAGTAACCATAAACAGAAAACACCAAGCACAAACAGAACCATGAATGAACATAAAACCCATGAACAGAACCAAGGAAAACTAACAAAAAAGCAGTGGCTCAAACCCGCCACTGACCCGGCCCGTTACAATAAGTTTTAATTTTACTTTATATACCCTATAGTAATTTGAATGTCGGATTGAAATAAACATTGCCATTTGCTTAGTTAATCGTTAGCATAATGCTATCGTGAGTATCAGAATAAAGTTTCTTTATTAACTGCTCCTATAGCATTTAAAACAGGACGTAATAGCGTACTATTTTTACACACCAGAGGCTTTTAAATGACCTGTGTGTGTTAGAGAACAAATGTATAGTTAGTGTTTGTATTTTTAAAATCGGTCCATCAGAAAAGCAGTTCTAGGTGATGAAATATGGTTTGCGCGGTTTGATTAAATAAAAGTCCAGTCAAATACAGTCCTGTATAGTTTGGTAAGGTTTTACAATAAGATACCATTCATTTACATGACTTTGTATGTTATCTAACATAAAGTTAGTGAGTGAACATTAAGTACCGGGTCTTTTGACAACACTATACAAATGTTTAAGTTTATAAATAAGTAGTGTGTTATTCAGTCATGTTTGTTTAATTATTGTTTGTTATTAATAAAAATAGCTTGTTTAATTTATGTTTTTGTGTTTTGCTTTGGTACCGAAATTGGTACAGAGACCCGGGGTTTTCACTGGCATTGGTACTGAATACTGAAATTTTGGTACTGTGACAACACTAATAATGAATGTTGGGAGCATTGAAAAGATGAAAATGTGCTTAACTGGGTTCTCCAGAACTGGTTTGGGAAAATCTGGTGTAATAACAGATTACACACAACTATACAGAAAAGGTCCTCTAACCCACTTCTGGAAGATCTGTGATGCTCTGGGGCTATTTTTTTCATCTAACAAACTCATTGATGTTGTCGCAAAGGTAGGCTGCACATAGCACTAAATGTAGGCGTGCCAGTAAGTGTGACACAATATAAATGAATGTAATGGTTTTAATCATAGTCCTAGTATTGGAACTCATCTAAAGTCGAATGAATTGATCTATTCTTTTTAACAGTACTGGTCAGGGCCTGCCAGCTGTGATCAGGACAGAGGGGAGCCTGTTTTTAAAAGCACACACCCTCTTTTTAGTTGATGAATGCCTGTGCTGGGTGTGTCCCAGTAACATCATTCTTGTGCAAACATCACATTCCTTTTTTCTGCTACAAGATCATCCAAGCAGAAATCATATCTTGTCCTCTTAGGGCAACTATCTGCAACATTCGACCATGCAGAGCAAATGTGGGAGAGGAGACGTTTTACATTGCACAACCGGTGACAGAAACCTTCTAATTATCAAAAACAGTCATTTCTGAAAGGCAGGGATGGACAAAAGGAGAGGACAGGCTTGCATAAACCTGCAGGAATCACAGCCTGGGCATGTCTAACTGTTATATGGCCAGGTTGAGTGTATTGTCAGTCAGTTGTACAACAGGCTTCAGCAATGTTCTCATTCTCCACATTCCAGGACAACAGTGTAACAGACAAGACGAAAGAATGACTGGCCTCGTCTAAAATACTCAATATGGCCAAAAGTATGTGGACACAAGAAATATATTCACCAGCATCACCAGCTGGTCTCTGAGGAAGAGGTCATTATTTCAGGCCATACACTGTTGTTTATAAAAGGTAACAATTTAGGCTATTAAAGGACAGGTTATAAACACCCTAAGAATAACCTAATGTTAATGAGCATAACACAAAAAAGAGCAGCTTATGACTTCTTATTAGTGCTTAACTAGGACAAAGTAAATAGAAATAAACTAAGAGAGTCTGCCAAATGCTGTGAATCTAAATGTATCAGGTTTTTGACTCATTAACCATTAATAAACATAAAGTTGGACATAGATAAACTCTTTATGAAGGTAAAGTCTCTGAATGTAGAATCCATTGTAATTATTCAGACTGATTCATCACAGTACAGCAGTACACCTTCCACCTTTAATATTTAATTAATGCCCTTCTCTCTCCCCCAACACTGAGCACGAAGCCAGCCAGGCGTCTGTTAGCTGAAGCAACAGAAGTGGAGGTTAATGTTCTCCTCCAAGCCTGTTGTGCCTTTCAAACAAGCATTTGAAAATATGTAGTTGGGTTTCATGTGAATTGGTGGAAGCACATTCTAACCTTCACCCCCCCAGTGTTGCTTGTATCATGACTGGTGGAGCACTAGCGAGTTATTATTTTCTTTAGATGACTATAGAACAGGGGTCAGCAATCTTTTTGACACCAAGAGCTACTTCATGGGTACTGAGCCAAATGAAGGGCTACCAGTTTGATACACTAAAACAGTTATCTTCATGTATAATGAATGCGTTTTTTTAAGATATTGTCATTTTCAAATCTATATAAATGCAAATGTGATTGAAGAAGAATAGCAGCACAATAAAATGAAATGTTAGCAGCTGTCCACTGGCGAGTTGTGCTATATTTAGAACAGGGCTTCTCATGTGGTCCTTGGCGGCACCATGTTGGCGATCCCTGCTATAGCAGTTTAATTGAGTAGATTTCAATTTACTATTAAACCTCTTGCATGGTGTCCAGCATAAAATATTGCTTAAACGTCTCAGCAAGAGATGCACAAACAGTATGGTGTAGATATTTTAAGACGTGCACAGTACTTAAAACAGTATCATGGGCCATTCTTCCATCAAAGTTGTTTGTAAACGAAGCTGGTAATGTTTATGACTCGTCCTTTCAGAAATGGGACTAGTTTTCAATGGGAGACTTTACCAGCATAGTGTTGTGAGTTTTCAAAGTATGATCGCCATGGATACCAGAAAATAAGGGAAGTTTCAAATGTACTGTTTATACTAGGTCACTTTCAGATGCCATTTTGCACGACTGATCTGCTGGTACAGCACAATAAATCTTAAACAGCGGTTTTGTAGTTATTTTGTTTCCATAATATCCTGTAATTGTGTTGCACTATTGCTTATTGTTTTTTTTTTTTTTAATTCTCTACTGTCTATTATATTTTATTCTGTTGCACTGAGCAGGTTAATGACAAAAGAATTTCCCTTCTGTCCAATGCCCTCTATTATTAAGTCTGAGCTTATCTACACTGGATAGAGAATAGGTTTAAAAAGTATGGAGTACTTCTTGCTTTCAAATAGGTTTAGCACTGCAATATCACAGACCGGGTCAGGACATGACTGAAGACTAATCTGTTCAAGTTCCGAGAGTCTTGTGATGCTCAGCAAGCCCTGAAGCAAGACATGAAGATGTGTGTGTTTCTGTTTACCATGAAATAAACAGCCATCTGTTTTTTTTCTCTGTGTTTTAATAACAAATCCTTTAACAAAAATACTTCGTTATGTAGAACCAATTCACACAGCAGTGACTGATGAGACAAGATAACGACTAATCAGCCAGGAATCAAAGTAAGTGGCACTCCAGACTGGGAATGAACGGAATGTAGAAACCAGACAAATGATGACTTTTAAAGTTGCTGCAATTTTCTAATAACACACCAGACTGTGGTGGGCAGTCACTGTGTGTGGAGGTGCTCGGACAATAACAGGCAGTTTCAGTGCTTCAGTTCTTCCTCTTGCTCTTGCTGGTGGTTTTGGCGGGAGTCGCCACAGGAACAGCCGCCTGGTAAAGAGCTGCCGATACTTTGTTGATGTAGTAGAGAGCGAAGAGTGAGAAAATCAAACTGTAGACAGAAGCACAGAGGAACCAGTGATGAAATAACAAATAAATAAATTAAGATCATCATCAGACCTTCTACATATTATATTGATTACATTTGAAACACATTTGGCTTTCAAATGCTACTTATAGCCATATTGCCGATGGGCAATATCAGTGAGGAGTAATGCAAAAGAGTGAAAATGTTTTAGAATTAATAATTTGTTTACTGTACAACCAGCAGTAAAACTATAAATACTGTCAAATTAGCTGCCGCTTGACACAAGAAATGTGAACAGTTCTAAGAATAAGCAAACACAATGCAAAAATGTATATAATTTGTGTAATATTCTATTTAAATTTGCCAATTCATATCATTTAAAGTGCTTAAATGTACACAGTTTTAAAATAGATTCAAGAATGTATGTGCCATTTGCGCATAAGACCAACAGTCCAACATTGGAATTCTGGTGCAGAGCTCTCTGAGTCAAGTCACCGTTTTGAAAAGAAAAAAACAAAAAGACAAGAAATACAGCAGAGAATAGAGCAATCCACTAATAGTACAGACTATATAAAAACACCGTACAAAGAAGGTGGTAATATCTACACAAAGGAGAATCCAAGTTGCATTGCAGATATTGTACATTTATAATATTGCACCTGTTTCACAGATCTAACTGCTTCAGTTAAGATATCACACCTTTACACAGACAATGATTTATCACATTGGTGAGGCCAGGTAGTGTAGTGTTAATTTAAGTATTCAGTATTTTTGTTTTGCCATCAGTCTGACTGTGGCGGGGAAGAAGCTGTTGAAGAACCTTGTTCTGTGTGTGATGATGCTGTCCGCTCTGTTGTGTCTCAGATTGTACGTACAGTGTCTGAGCAGAGAGTGAGTTGGATGGAGTGAGTCCCAGATACTTCCCTCTGCTCTTTTCCAACAGCGCTGTGCGTACAGAGAGGTAATAAATGTACTGAGATCTGTCTAAATTATACACATCTGTACACTCACCATGTGGTGACACACACGCGATGCACCAAACCGGAGGCAAACAGGGACAAACACAGGCACAGAAGAACTAAAAAAGAGAAAGAGAGAGTATTAGTTTGCTTCTTATGTGTGTATCTGTAAATACCAATCATACACAATGTTCTATTACTCACTCTCTGGAAAGATTTTGGCTTGGAAACCTTTCCCAAAGACAAGATTCTCCAGGTTATTGAAGGCCTGGCAGTAAAAGTTAAAGAGAAACACTAAAAAAACAACAGAACACTGTGAAAAAGAGGGTGGTGTGCATAAATACAGTCATAAAGGCTTTAGCCGCCCTGGTTCCAATACATGTACAACAGAAAACCATTGAAAAGATGGGTAGTGTGCGTAAAACAGATCTAAATGTTTTGGCACCCCTGGTTCAAATACATCTTTGTACTGATTTTTAAACACTGGGCAAAGGTCAAACTCGAAGAACGGGCAGCCTGAAGTGTGCCCCTGGAAGACATTTGGCCTACCAAAATTCAACATTTTTGTCTCATCATAAATTTTCAATAGATTATACTTTTCTGGAAATCTACCATTTTTTACACACTTAAAAGAAACTGAATCAAACACTAAAACTATAAACACTACTAAGGTAATACTATAACACATCTGATTAGAAACCGAATCATGATAAGAGATCTCAGCGTTATTTTAATGCAGAGCTTGTGTGGAAACAATCTGAGGTGGAAAATCAAAGCAGGATACAGTGAGGGAGCACACAAAGAGCACAGAGCCCAGAAAGCCCCCCAGGATGGTCAGCCACTCAGAGGAGCCCAACTGCCTGCTGAACATCTGCATTCCAGCAAAGACCAGCACAGACAACAGGCTGGACAACACGAGGGACGTCCCTGTATTCACGGCTGAGAGTGAGAGAGAGAAAGAGAGAGAGAGAGAGGAGAGAGAGGAGAGAAAGAGGGAGTTAATTAATCATCAGGTTAACTCATAAAAATGCCTATTTGATATTATGACTGTCATTCACTGATAATTACATAATACTGGAAATATTACATTTGAATGAAAATAACAATAATAATTTAATTCTGCACTGATTAATGTACTTTTCTTTTGGAAAATGCTCAGAAAACACCACCAGGCAGGTTACAGGATTACATGACTATGACTGTGTCCAAAGCTGTGTGTGTCTATGCCTCACTGCCCATACAGTCTCAGAAGTCGGCGTTGTGATGAAGGTGGTCTGCAATATGCAAATGCCCCTTAACCAGTCCCAGTGTTTCTGACTGGGTGACCGATCACAGCTCCAGGTGAGTTACAAAGCGTTCTCATGAAATGAGTCAAATTATATTTAACAATCTTTAACAATTAAAGCCAATGACTGGCCGAGGTGCTTTATAAAGGCCCATATTTTCCTCCCATTTCCATCATGTTTGTGTGGATTTGTGCACCAATTACTGTAAACTATAATTCAGCACAATTCATTATTAAATGACCATTTGCAAACTTGGTTCACCTCTTTAAAATTCAGATATAAATGTTATTTCTCACATACACCATCACACATGGTACGACATGCAGTGAAATGTTTTTTGCAACGCCCAACTGTAAAACAGGATGACAGTAATGTATATTACATACTTACTCCTGGGTTAAATAAAGTAGTGAATTGACCATTTTCTGTTATACGTGAAAACACCCCATAAATATACATACATCACTCACTTTATATATATGAACACACCCGTGCACTCAATAGTAAGTGCAGTACACTGTAAAAGTGTGTCGTTTGCTACACACCCCCAGGCCGCGTCCCGATCTGCACACTACAGCACGAAAAAGTGTGCAGTAGAAAAGGAACCAACAGTAGAAGTGCCCTCAGTAATGTGGAAGCTAAAGGGAGAACGCGTGTGGTTTGGGACGCAGCCTCAGTGTGGGACACGTCAGTGTTCAGTCCTAGTTCTATACCGGCTGGGAACAAAACCAGCTCTCCGACCCACTAATTATTCACACTCGCTGCTTATAAATATACCTGTAAGCTTCTAACGGGGTTTTGCACCCTGATCACTAAACCCAGATGTCATATGCGACCACATTTCATTTGCATAAGCAAGTGAATTCATTCATCAAACGAAGCAGTTCCTATTTAGCGCTGCCAGGATAACCCGAGACATTACAACCATATTAAGCTCCCAGAAGAAATCGAATAACTACACAGCATGGCGAGCTGAGTGCATGTCTGTGATCCTGCAGGTTAGAGAAAAGACAAACCTGCAGGGTCAATAATAACTAAAGATAAAGATCGTTTAAGTAACGCCGGTATCCTAAAGGATGTAATCCTTATCTTAATGTTGTGATTGCACCAGATTTATTTCTTAAATAAAGAGTGAAGAAATAAAGGCGTACCCATCTTTTATTCCCAGAAGAGAAGACTGGAAAGTGACTTTAATCCGGACAGTCCAGGGAGATCACAGCGCTTCAGCTCTCTCCTTCTTCATTTAGACTGGAGCTCGGACTGAGCGCAGAGCTGCACTGCTGCCACCTACAGGACAGTACATGAAATTGATATTGATTAATGTACTAATTTGTTTATTTAATTATTGCTTTTTATTACATATATATATATATATATATATATATATACACACAGAAAGAGAGATTGTATAATAGATTCTTATATATGCTAGATATTTCACCCGCATTTAACTTTTATAACAACAACCAATAATTAAATAAACAAATTAATCAATAACAATTCCATATCTATATATCTATATATCTATCTATATATATATATACATATATATATATGGAATAGGTTTATATAGAGAGAATTTCTATTATAACAATTTCTTTATATATAGCTATTTTAAATTTATAGGAATATTTTCAATATATTTTAATATATATATTAGTTAATATGCAATCTATTTTCAGGAATATTTTGAACAATGCTTTACTCAAGCTCCATAGAAAAGCACTAGCAATAGCAATACAATAGTATGAGAAGCTGCATTTACACCAAAGTAGAACAGAGAGATGATCTTTGGACTGACGGAGCTCCATCCAGTACTTTTCGGGGCGATTTAAAGTCTTCATCCTGCATCAGCACCTGACTTCACTAATGCTCTAATGTCTGCGATCAAGTCCTCACAGCAATGTCATCCAGTAGAAGCTGTTACTGCAGCAAACCCATCAAACCCCTTTGAGCAGGTGTCTACAAACTTCTGGACACGCTGCAGAGCAATTTGTGGCAAAGCTCTCCTCCGCCCCCTGGTGGACACAAGTGCACAACACATTTTTTATGTAAGAAGCTTTTTATTGACATACAATGCCAGCCTATTATATAGAATAAATTAATATTTGTATTAGTTAAAAATAAATTAATGAACAAGGTTTATGAGAATTAATGATTTTTTATTATCACGTTTTCGTCCCCATTATGTCCACAGAATTTCAGCACGCATGCTCTCATCGCTCCACCTGGACCCTCGCAGAGGAGGACACGAGTCATGTGCTTGTAGGAGCAGCACAAGCAGCATCCGAGAAACTGCAGAGGAAATGGATGGGCATGAACTGGACCTCTCACTCGCTGGACCAGTCCTCAGTTTTCAGTCATGCTGTTTGTGAACAGGGTGGTTTTTGTGATCGTTGATGTCAGCGCCTCGGGCCGCTCCAGTCTGGAGGACTTTTAGATTTTTAGACCCCCTCGGACGCCTCACCTCCTCCAGGCGCTCCGTCTTCAACGTTTAGATGAACCTGGTGGAAAAATAGCATTTTCAGCCAGCAGAACCCATTCCTAGCCATGACAGACGCCGAATTACAAACCTTCACATCCATCATGGATGCTCTCGTGCGCATCAGCGTGAGTAACACCAATGCTAACCTGTTATTCGTTTCATTTATTGTATTCATTTATCTGGGTCGTGCAAGCTTTCTTCCACAGGCTAGTTAGATTCCCAGTGACAGAAATAGCTGCAGATTACCTACCTGTCGAGCAGGCCAGGCTGAAGTTGGTAGGGTCCGTTCCACCTTAAGTGATGCTCCAGTGACGGTCTGCCTTCTTTCCACCACAGCGCTACTGCTGCTCCTGTTAAGGTGGAACGTAAAATAAAGCTAATAAAACTTTACTTTCTGATTTCTCGATGCAAGTTATATAAGAAGAATTAAAAATTGTATCTATTCAGATATTACTATAGCAAATTTTAGTCAATTTTAAAACAAAACACAGGCCTATCAGGTGGTCGCGGCTAGTTTCAACGGACAAAAAATGCCTCTAGCTTCTGTGTAGCTCTGAGAAGATTTCGCGTATTAAATATGATTCTACGGAGTCTATTTTGTCAATGACACGAGTAGCATATCGATGTGTAATTGGGACGTATACATAGAAGACACAAAAGAAATGAGAGAATATTATATGAAAAAAAGATCATAAACAACAGGGCCCTAGCCTGCTGCTGTGCTTGTGGGAGCTTGTTGCCATAGTGACGGAGCGTGCGAAGATTCAGTCGGACGAGCCGATTCGTCTGTTTGAATTAATCGAATGTGCCTTTCATTAGAGTTTTTAATGTGATGTCATTTGATTAATCATTGGGTTAAAGTTGTGATATATATGCTTTAGTTGGGTAAAATATTATTAATACAATTAGTGTTCTGTTTTTATCACAATCTTTCAGCCCATAACACCAAAACATTCGACTCGTTCGAGCGTGTGAATCAATTCATTTTTTTTAATCAGTCGTATTAATGTATTATTTCAGGAAAGCCATTTTTCTGTCAGGCTTTGACCCAAACTCAGTACATGATATTGAAAAGACAGGTACTTGTCAAATGAGTGCACCCTTTATGACAGAGAACACTGAATCACTGGTTTGAGGAATCAAACCTGAGTCTCATGTTTTGGGGAATGAAAAGTGAATCTCTGAGCTGGTCGTTCTTAACCCCTAGGCCCTCACATGGTTAACCCCCATATATATATGGACCCCCCATGTCCATATAATGCATATTCACCATCACCTGAGACACCCTGATTATGTCAGAACTGTTTTATGAGTACAAATAAGCTCTGTGTCTACTTTCTGTCTGTTTACTTTAACCCCCCCCCTCTCTTCCTCCAGTCCAATATGAAGAGCATGGAGCGAGAACTGCGCTGTCCGGTGTGTGAGGAGATGGTAAAGCAACCCATCGTCCTTCCGTGCCTGCACAGTGTGTGTGTGCTGTGTGCCGCCGAGGTGTTGGTCCAGAGGGGCTATCCTCCTCCCGAACTCCCGCCTGAGCCCAACACGCCCACGTCCAGCCCCAATACACGCTCGCCCCGACAGGCCCGCAGACCCCCCCCCAAAACTGATCGCCTTGACCGTGTCCTCAGAACAGGTGTGTTAAATGTGCTCTGTATCTGGAAGATAGGTTTGATGTCTCTGGTTCCTCATGCAAAGCTCTTGTTACATAAACAAAAAGACCACCAGTTGTGTAAAGACAACAGACAGTGATCTACAGAGAGGTGGAAAACAGAAGTCTGGACAGATGAATCATCCTTCACCCATAATCTCCACATGTTCAGTATACAATAAAGAAATGGAACAGGCCTGATTATTGAACCCTACAGTGAGGAGGCCTCGGAGCTCTGTTATGCTCTGGTTGGCATTTTGCTGGGACAGTTTGGATCTCCTGTCCCCTTAGAGCAGTGGTCCCCAACCTTTATTTGGTCACGGACCGGTTTAATATCAAAAACTATTTTCCCGGCCCGGCCTTTAAGGAGTGGCAGATAAATATACGTATACGTATTTATACAAATAAATGATACGCATAAAAATGAGGATATTTAAAAATATAATAATGGGGTATCTTTAAAATATTATAATAAACGTAAATCCAATGTGTACTCGCAGCTTTATTAACAGCATTTTCATAACAACGAGCCGACAACAGAACACGGGTAACATCCACGTGTTTTTTTTCTGTGCAGCCCGTGCACCGGTACCACATGACCCACGGCCTGGTACCGGTCCGCGGCCCAGGGGTAGGGGGCCACTGCCTTAGAGGACTCCATCTTATGATAAAATATTTCGGTCCAGATGGGAGTGGCCTCTTTTAGTGATCACTAACTGGTCTGGTGAGGCAGAAAATTGTGTAATGATGTTATACTCTATGGCCAGTTGGGTGTACTTGTTCAAGACTAACATTGCTAACGAACACTAGAAGCACACGGCTTGGGTCAGATTTGTCCTAATGAGGGTCGCTGTTTTAAAAACTGATCCTAGGTCAGCACTGAGGTGGTTTGTGAAAACAGACCCAGTTGTAAAAAATGGCTGCCTGCACTGTTTTGTTATGTATTTTGGTAATATTTGTCATGCTGTGTGATAATCCACATTAATGAAGAGCTGAATGTGGTTTGGGGGATGTATTCATTAAAAATGATTTTGGGGACTATTGACTTCTAATGCTTGCTAAAGAAGCAAAATTTGAACACTGGGCATGCCTTGGCTGATCGAGTTTGGGAAAACTGTACATTTGATTTTTCTGTGAACTACAAGACCTACTTGTCTACATTCAGGGTCTCGCATACAACTTTCAATACCCTTCCTGTTGCTCTCGATTAAGTTGTTATTTTTAATCCTGAGAAGGACAGTCAACCTTGGGGCGTAGGCAAGGTAAAATGAGTGCTAGCCGTGTGGAGCCTCAGCAAGAATGGGTTTAAACATGCACCATAGCCCATGCTGATTATAAAAGTACGTACTAAAGAGTAAATGTAAATGTGTTGTTTCTTGATTGGATGATGACAAAAGCTGTATCAGCCTCTTTTGTGGTCATGCAGTGTCATCCATGTAAAGACTCATAGTCTCTTAATGAGGTGTAAAGTGACATTGATTATAACTTCATGGCTCAGCGTTGTTAGCAGTTCTGCTTCTTCAAGTCTCTGTGTGTGGCAGCACAGCCAAAAGCTTATTTTCTTTCTGCAGGTGTGTGTGTGAGAGTGTTTGTGTGTCAGCAGCTGGTCTAATACTGAATGTGTCAGCACACTCAGTTTCACTGGAATCTGCCCTCATCTCCCTCCCTCCGTCCTCAATTCAACTCACACAAGCCGTTGCTAATTGAATTTACGTTGCTGGTTATCGGTATACTTACGCATATACACACACTCACACAAACATGCACACATCAGTGTGTAAAGAACAGCCTTGTGCAACTCATCAAGAGGCATTTTTGGATGCAAGTCAAAAAATTCAGTTTGTCTGTTTCCAACCTCTATTTTGGGAGCCCTGTTTCATCAGCATGTGTTCCTCGCTGATGATGTAGGCCTTTTTAATGTGCACTTAAAAGATAGAAAACAGGTAAAATAATCATTGTTACATATGCAAAAGTCTCAGAACCCTATTCAGTAGCATACTTAGTAATAGCCACCCCTTTGGCAGAGATCACAGCCTGCAAACCTGCACCTTCCTGCCCTGAATACTGCAGTGAATCTGCATGCTGGGCTTCACCACCAGGGCCATGTCCATGCAGAGCCAGTCATTATTTAGCTATTTGTCTATAACCCCCCACCTATTTCTCTCTCTGACTCGCTTTCAGTGTGTGGAACGTATCCTGGCCGTAGACGGAAGGACATTCCTGTTCCAACCATGATGTTCCCCTGCCCGACCTGCCGCTCTGACGTGGAGCTGGGAGAGCGCGGACTCATGGATTGTCTCCGAAATCTCACGCTGGAGCGCATCGTTGAGAGGTCAGACACATACAACCCTCTTAAAGCCATCAGCCGTACACACTTCCCCCATGTAGTCCATCACCATAGGCATGTTTGGTGTCTGCTTATTTAGTTTGCCCCAAAGCTATGAAGTTAAAGTAACTAAAATACCTTCAAAATGGGCCAAAATACCATTCTTCGGGCTAGTACTACTGTCCTACCTGTGTGTAGATAACAGTCTATTCAGCTGATAAGTAGGTCAGAAACCACACAAGAAAGCCTATTTATGATCACAGCTGACCACATGCAGCTTTTTACTGTTTCCTTTTTCAGTTTTGATAGAAAGATAGAAACCATATTCATCCCCATGGGGAAATTCAGATATCCAGAAGCCCATTCAGAGCAAATAATAAAAATAGATAGAATAATGCATAGAATAATTAGGATAAGGAAAATTGTGTAAATTTAGACAACATATATATATTTCTCGTATTCATATAATTTATATCATCGTATTCAGCATTTGGCCTGTAGCTTATAATCACAGTAATAATACCCCTAATAATAATTATAACAGTAGACCAGAGGTGGGTTTTGTGCTGATCCATGCCAGTGGTGTTATAGGTTTGAATAATTTAAAGGGATGTTTGGATTATTTTGAATGATATTTTGGTTAGTTTTGATCTTTTTGGATGTTTGCATATTTTGATGAACTGTATGAAGTGTTTTGGTGGTTTTCGAGGTTAACTGATATGCTCAGGTTATTGTTTGCGAAGTCCACAGTGTGAAGTGAAAAAATTGTAAACTTAAATACATATATTTAATTCTAAACCAAATAAAAACTATAATTAACAAAAAGTACTAATGGGGACCGGTGGAAGGTCCTCACAGTGTCAGAATTTTCACAGGACTGTGGGGACCTGTTGATTATCTGACCTTATAGGGTATACTGGATTATACACACCTTTACCTCCTGCAAGTATAGGATGTCTTAGCACCGGATGGCAAATTTCCCAGAACAGTATTTAAGAATTTCCTGTAAATAGATGAAGAAATGCGGCTGCACTGGCCTATTGCGTACAGATAATCTTTGAGGAAGAATGGTTCTTCTGTCCCACCTGACTGGCTTTTGTTAGCTGGCCGTAGCCTTTCATGCCTCATTTGCAAACAAAGCTACAAACTGGCTTCAGTCGCAGCTCAGTGGAGAGGCTAAGCGTAAAAAGGATGGAAGGTTGGGGGGATTTCAGACAGACGGTAAAGCTTTGCTTTGCTTTTTTTGGCGGAAGACAAAGTGCCCCCTTGGCCCTCTCCAATTCTTTACCCTGAGAAATGTGTCTAGCTCATCCTGGCCCGGAAACACCAACAGCAGAAGAAGTAGCACAGACACACTTAATTAAAGATCAGCGCAGGGAGTGGGGTGTGCAGGGGAGAAAGTAGAAAGAGAGTGCGAGAGATGGAGTGTGGATGGGGGGGCTGTAGAAGGCTGCTGATGTGGTGTTTCGTGCTGCCTTTGATCCGCTGAGCTGTTCCAGTGCACAAAGATATATGGAGGCAGCTCCATGGCCAAACACTCCCAGCTGTTTGCCCATATAGGCTTACGCCCAACCTTTCTATCTGCTTTCTTTAAGCTAAAATAAGAACAAGTGGAAGGAATCATATTTTAAAACTATTGAACAGCAAAGCAAAATGTCCTCAAATAGTGGAGACTGATTTAAGCAAGTGTGTGCACTGATAGACCCCAAAGGGGACTCAGGCCCTTGCCCTTTTCGCATCCACACCCAGGGAATAGGGTATGGGTTAGCATTTTTACTCTTGCTGGGTGGGACTTTATACTAGAAGGTGTGTGTGTGTGTGTGTATGTGTATGTGTATGTGTATGTATGTACAAAGATAAGTTTGTGCACCCCTGGTCAGACATCCTCTACAATGCACATATACTGTTTTTGATTAACTTATGTTTATACATATATATATATTAAACATTAAACATTTTGCATTTTGGAGGGTGAAAAACTATATCAAGTAAGGCTGCACGATTATGGCCAAAATGTTAATCACGATTATTTTGATTAATATTGAAATCACGATTATTAATCAC
>JBBPDC010195477.1:0-14585 GCA_037974485.1 Hemigrammopetersius urotaenia
GAGGTTGAATTTCGTGCTGTTCACACTGTGTGCTGTGGTGTGTTCACGTATGACAAATGGTCACTTTCACTCACTTTTTTTCCCCAGAGCCCCACTATTTTGCCTCATTCAGTAACCAGTGCAGTCTGTAACTCTCATAACTTCAGAGTAAATGTGTGTGGCTGAAACAGTTGAAAGCTGGATATGCAGATAAATATAAATGAATTGGTTCCCATGACAACACTAAAACAAAGAATTCAAAAAGATATTCTTACTGGGGAGTAAGTAGTATGTTTTTGTCAACTTATGTATAGACTACAGCAAACTTTTATTTAAAAATTAAATGGGCTGTTTAAATGTTTGCACAAAACAACTGTAGCTTTCTTCCTCAGATTCTTTTCGTGTTCATTTTTATGCTCATACTTTCTCATTCTTTCTGTGGTAGTGGTCAGCGGTTGCAAGCACACCCCCCCACCCACTAAGACAGGAAATGCACCTACACACACAAAGCCCCTCCTCGCCTTTTTGCTCCGTTACACTCATTCTCCTCTCGCCTCTTAAATGTCACACACAGCGTTTTTCCTCCTCATGGCAGTTTATTTGCATGGCTGCAAAATCAAGGAGGAAGAGAACGGTGAACCTTAAGTCAACATCAACTACAAAGTTGCATGTGTGCTTGTGTGTGTGTGTGTGTGTGTGTGTGTGTGTGTGTGTGTGATTGCACTTGTGTGCACTCTGGAGTGTTTATGTGGGTGTGGGTAGATTTACTGTACTGTTTTTTTTTTTTTTACTTTTGTATGTGTACGCGTGTTTGTTTTCCAACAGCGGCCTGCTCCCACTCCCCCGTCACTTCATTAAGCTTCTCTGACTTGTGTCTCTGGAGGGGGAAACTTTTCTGGCCTCCAAACACCACAAACACATTCATCACATTGCTGCAGACCCCCCACCCCCCAAAACGTTCAGTCTTCTGCATTTTGTGGGCTTGTGTGTGGCAGAGTCTTGACTCTCAAACCCCACTCAGTCTCCCTGGAAACCAGATCTCCTGTTGCTAGGCTACAGGCTGTGTGCCCTAACCGATTGTATCTGCTCAGTGTAGAGTGGCTTGTTAAGTGTGTGTGTGTGTGTGTGTGTGTGTGTGTGTGTGTGTGTGTTTGGATGTTATGTCACTACTTTTAGTGAACCTTTGTGGGTTGTACTGTGCATGCTGTCTCATATTAGTCATGATGAACATGTGTTTGTGTGTGTGTGTGTGTGTCCGTGTGTGTGTGTGTGTGTGTATGTGTGGGAAGAGGGTGCTGACTGTGTCTCTGTGTGGGAAATAGGGAGTATGAAGATAAAACAGATGATGATAACATGGGCTTTGCATTTACATTTCTCTCTATTGTGTGTACTCTTTCTGTGTGGGTGTGTGTGTGTGTGTGTGAGTGAGTGAGAGAGAGAGTGTGTGTGTGTGTGTTAGGACAGTTTGTCCAGAGAAGGGATAATGGCTCTGCAATGGCCCTACAGGGACAACAGATAATCACTTCATGAAACTCAATCTCTTTATGCTTTTATTGCCCATCCTTAGCACCAACTAAACATCCATCTCTCTCTCACACACACTCCTGCACACACACATTAGCTGTCTCTGTGGCAGGGCAAATTTAATCCACAGAGGGAGATGAAGAGGCTCAGCTTTAATGTCTGCTCTCACGTGGCTTCATGCTAAATTACACTAAACGTGTTTCAGTGTGTCTTGCAGTGTGAGTTTCCTGTGTGTGAGAGAGGAAGAGGGAGATGTAATGGTTTCTTCTATTAATTATTGTAATTATTGTAATTTATTGTTATTAAGTGCCATCAAGTTGGATTCGACTCCAGAACACCCTGTCTTCTGTTTGGGTCTTCAGGCTTTTTAATGGCTTGTTCAGTGTCTCCACCCTACCGTGTCCCTAGCTTTACTCTTCTTCTTTGATATTAAATCAATATAGTTTTTTGTAAAGAATTGGGGGGGGGTGGGAAATCAGTTTGTTTCTATTGGCTTTTGAGAGATGAGGCTTGATTTGGCACACCAGAACAGGGATGCACTGATCACAGTTTTTCATGGTGATTCTGATTGCCATTTCTTTTACAGTGAAATTCAGACACATCTTTATTAGCTTTTTTATAATCTGAAGTTCCCTCTGTGTGGGCTAAATGAATCCACAAAACATCAATAACATGCCAATAACATAATTTACTCTTTAATGACCAAAATGTCATTCTAAATTCGTAAATGAAAGATCTGTTGCCTTTTAAATGAATTAGTTAAAGGCAACACATTTGATCATTTCCAGTTACACCTGCAAGCTTGGACTCTTCAAAGCAAATCACATGAAGCAAACTAACACATTAATTTCAAGATGCTACTAACACATTATCATACCCACTTGGAGAGAGCAAGTCCACTCGAGCTCTCTTGGACTGTGTAATCTGTTGATGATAATGGCCTGTATCTGCATTGCCTTGAATGAACTTGAATTAAAAAGATGCAGTACATTGAAATTAAGAGGTGACTAGTTTAAAAAAAAAAATCAGCCACATAAAACTAGCACAGATTGGCCAAAATAAAAATAATAGCAGATCTTGGCTCATTCCAACCATGCATATCTTCCCTTAGTATTTTTCCTGTCCTACTTTTAATTGTCCAGTTTTCTCATATTCAAGAAATACTGAAAATACCATAGGCCTGACCATTCTCATCTTGTTTTGTAGAGATACAATATTATGTTATTCTAAAAATGTTCTGTGTGTGTGTGTGTGTGTGTGTGTGTGTTTGTGTTTCCAGGTGAAGGATCTGACACGGTTTCTGGACCCCAGTGGCCTAGGTGTCATCAGCTTTGAGGATTTCCACAGAGGAATCACTGCCATTAGCAATGGGGGTATGTATATACACACACACACACACACACACACACATACACACTCACACACACATACACACACTCAGTCACACTCGCAGCATCACCACTGTTTTGTCCCGAACCATCACTGTCATTAGCAACAGAGGCCTGTGCCCAAACAAACTTATACAGGCCACCTCAGAGAATATTAGCATGTTGGAGATTTTACAAGGTTTTACTTTATATTATATGAACAAGCAGAAGCATGTTTGTGTATGGTTAGAGGTGGGTGACGGGCATAAATAAAATTTCACCATACTTGATAGCTTGGAGTCAATGGTGCCACATTAAAAGATACTGTCAAAAGTGAAAAATAAAATTGTTAGTCATTATTGTTAGGCACCTCTAATTCCAATTGCTCAACTGCCCACATCCTGACCTTCCTGCCACGGAATGAACTGATTTTGGTTTCTTCTTCATTAAAGATGTATAGGATGATGTGTCCTCTGTAAAAGGAGATTCACACACATGCACGCAGAGCTGTATCATTGTGATTGTAAAGTTACTCGACACCACCTGTTACCTGACCCTTTTAGTGATGTCTGTGCTGACAATGACTGTCTGACAAGCTGAGATCAACACTAATGTTTCCATTAGTTTCTGATTCTCTATTGTTACTGTAGTTTTATGAGCTTTCTGTTTAAAGGACATAATTATTTAAGATGTTCTGTAATTACACAAATAATATTAATTACACAAAAAAATAGTTGTATCAGCTTTACATTCTTGTTTGACAGGGATGAATCTGCCCTGTATCTTTTTTGTTTCAATGTCAAATGAAGTCAATATCTGGGAGATGACAAAATGTTTTAATTGTTCTTCTATACACAACAATAATGATCAATTTCCAGTCATTATACAACATCTGTGCTGTAGTTACAAACACAGTTTGGTATCGATTTAATTTTAGAACACAATTTCTCGGCTTGTTTTGAGCTGAAAAAAGATGCCGTGACATTATGCGTTTGTTACTGATGGCAGTAATGGTTTAATGGGGATTTCTGGCCTCTGCATGTATTACATTTCTTAGCTCAGGCCAACCACACTCACACTCATTCTTTCCACCTTTATACGTCTTTTCTGATTTTACATTCTCTCTCTCCCTCACTCTCTGTATCTCTCTCTCTTAATTTTTCAATCTTTGAAAAGAAAGTAATTATGACAGTCAGGTAGAATAGGTGAGGAAAAAATCCGCCTCCTAACAAATAGCTGTCATCATGACGTCACAGGACAGATACAGAAACTGTTGCTGTGTGTGTTTCTCTGAGGTCACACTGTACTAGAGCTGAGACAAGATGAATTCAGTCTGCCTTCCATATTGTGGTATCTGGTCTACACAAGCAGAAAGTAGTTACTGGCAGTGATTGCGGAGAGCTCTCCAGGGGCAGGTGCTCAGATGGAAAAAAGTCTGTGAATTGATGATTGTTTCTGGGTAGCGCAACAGTATGGCATTATCAGGTTTGAATCGGTGTAATTGCAGTTTTTTTTAGAAAAAAAATAAAGATTTCATTTGATTGCAGGTATTTAAGAAAACATTTGCAATCTGAAATTACCCAATTCAGCGTTAGTTTTGAAACACGGGTGATATAGTAAATGACTAGTGCAAGTAAAATAGTAAGTAGGGAGGGCAGCATTGAAAGTCAGTCAGCTATACTGATGCTTAAAAATACAGACAAAGCTGAACTGTTCTTTGTTGAAATGTAGACATATAAGCCACAAGAGTGTTAGAAATATTCTCTTGGTCATTTTGCCCACTCATCAAAATGCCGGATATGTGTATACAGCAAATGCATGCCACAAGAGTTTTGATTATTAGTGGTACAGAAGACACAGACATGTCTCTCGCTCAAGTTAAAACGACTGTAGAAGGTATCTGAACATTTAATATCTGAAATTCTGCCTTTTTTATGACATCAAAGAAAATGAATGTAATGTTTGTTTGAAACACTGTATAGTCTTTATTGAAATTTTACTGAATATGATCATACTTGGCTATAATCATTGTAGCTGAATCAGTGCACTGCAATGCATTGTCATAGTTCTGGTTGGTCTGGTCCATGTGTTAAAATGATGCACTCAGAACTAGTTGCCAATCAACAGCTCAGTGGATTGTGTGGGCTGAAAACTGCTGAAATTCGACAGGACCTCTTCCTAACATTTTTAAACCAGCCAGACAACTCTGTGCTAACGGGGATGCAGACTTGCCAGTAGAAAGCTGGCGTTCATGCCTCTCGTTCATGCTTCTGCGTTGCCGTAGCGATGGGTTAGTGTAGCGTCCTGCTAGTTTTATTTGCTCTTTTCACATAATGAGTCAGAGAACATGATTCAAGGGTGACATAATAACCAACTGTCAACGGGTTTATTTACTGTCGGGATGACTCACTGTATGTCATCCACACTTGTGGAACACATGAAGTTCCAGCGTTACTGAATTAGGTGGATATTTCACTCATCTTTTTGTTTAAGAGCTTCATGACTTCCTAACCTGTTTCTTGAATCCTGCGCGACTTCTCTACCATATTCTCAAATCACTTGGACATGTGCTGGTATTATGTTCATGTATCATAATAATAATCTGATCTTATTTACCATCTAGGAGATTTAAAAAAAAGAAATAAGTCACATGATTAAAGTCCTATGCACATTTCAACAGCAGTAGTGCTATTAAATAATTTATACAATTAAAATAACTTAAAATAATTTAAAATATAGTTTAGTTTCATGAACATGCACCTGCTACACATTGTGGTATTGCAGTGCTTAATGTGTAAGTCTGTTATAAGTATCTTTTGTCTGTCTGGCACTGGAGTAATGCTGATTGCTACGTGTACTATGTTAAGTTAGCATCAAGCTAACTTCAGCCTACAGACAGACATTTTAAAGTTTTAACAGACTTGTAATTTATTTTTATTTTGTTTTGTTTACTTAGTTCTGAATATTTCACTGCAAACATGAATACAAATTAGATCCAGCATTATTTTCTTTTTTTGATGAAATGGTCATATGGCAATACTGCTGTGTTGTTAGGTTTCTTCATTGAATATATTTTTGTGGTCTGTGTCATATAATTGGCAGCCAAAAACCAAGCAGCTGTTAGCCGGAGTGCCCTCAGTGTTTATTTTGACTGTAGGAGCGCCTGCTGCAATATTCAGTTCACTTCAGGTCATTGTCTTTATTCAGAGCAGTGTATTGGTAGATATCTTTCAAGGGCCATTTGGTCAGCAATTACCTTACCAAGCTGCAAGATGTTCTAATCTTTTCTAAAGTGCATCAGTAGAAGTAGCCTCCTCAAGAAGTGGAGGTGTTGTTGGACCTTTTTTATTAAAGAGGAAGTATTTAGAGACCCTGTCAGGTCCTGAGCAATGTGGACACAGAGGAAAGCGAAGCTCGTCACACTGCTAATGAAAATGGGGTTGTGTTGACAAAACAGGCATCGGAAATGTAACAAATCCTGAATATGAATGAATCATCATTAATGTACAGTGGCTTTTTTCAAGCAGTTTTACAGGTACTCTCACTTTCAGCTAGTTATCAGTTCAGCTTTTTCTTCCATACAGAAGCTAATTTTAGCATCAGCAGTAACATAGTTGATCTTATTGCATAGTGATTTGAGTTTAGTTTGTAAATAATCAGAAACAAGGAGGAGGGTGCAGTTCAGATGGTCACTGAAGTGCATCTGAATTTGCTTCCACTGTTCAGTATTTTAAATGTCGAGCCTACGCCCTTGCAGCTTGCTTATGTGACTTTTCAGTGATGCACAAGGTCATATGTGGGCCATGTTGAGCACAGGCTGGTTGATTTTGCTCCGCTTCTGTTTTTGTTGCACGCCTGCATAATCAATACTCTAGTCTTAAATTTGCAGAGGCTGTGTAAATAATAGCTGAAAAAAATTTGAGCGTGAAATCCCAAAAGACATTTACAGCCTGAGAAATCAATAAAGTAAAAAAGGTGAATCCCAATAAATGTGAGACTCCAAAAGGTGCATGTTTCATTATTTAAAAAGGAAACTGTAAACATTCTAATAATTACTTAAAAAGGTTTTGCACTGGTTTTAAATAACAGTTTAGAAATCTGGGGCTCAGTAAGAGACATAAGTAAAAAAGCAATGTCATATCATCTGAAAAAACAATATCTGAGTGGGCGGAATCAATCATGTGGTGGTTTTGTATTTTGTAATTAATGTTATTTTTGATAAAGATGATACATTTGACTACTTTTTGTTTGCTGTGAAACTCGTGCATTTAGAATATCGTGCATTACATGCAAAGCGAGATATTTCATGCCTTTATTTGTTATAATTTTGATGATTATTGCTAACAGCTTATGAAAACCCCAAATTCAAAATCTCAGAAAATTAGAATATTGTGAAAAGGTTCGATATTTTAGGCTAAAAGTGTCACCTTCTAATCAGCAAATTAATACAAAACACTTGCAAAGTGTTCCTTAGCCTTAAAATGATCTCTCAGTCTGGTTCAGTAGAATTCGCAATTATGGGGAGGACTTCTGACCTGACAATTGTGCAGAAAACCATCATTGACACCCACCACAAAGAGGGAAAGCCTCAAAATTGCAAAAGAAGTTGGATGTTCTCAAAGTGCTGTGTTAAAGCACATTAATAGAAAGTTAGGAAGGAGAGGATTGTCAAGAAATGACCATTCAGAAGTGTGGGGGACCTTCACAAGGAGTGGACTGAGGCTGGAGTTTGTGCATCAAGAGCCACCACACACCGACGGATCGTCAGAAGCGTCTTAACTTGGCTAAAGTAAAAAGAATTGGTCAATGGTCCTCTTCTCTGATGAGAGCAAATTTTGCATTTAATTTGGAAACCAGGTGCATTGGCAAGCGAAAGATGAGAGACATGAGACTGAACAGTGCATAAGAGCTGAAGGCCGCTATTGAAGCATCCTGCTCTTCCGTAACACCTCAGCAGTGCCACAGGCTGATAACGCTATCAGCCTGTGGCACACATGAGCGTAACTGATTTTATAGTCTTTCGGTGCAGCCCGGTACCAAATGACACCTACTGGTCCACGGGCCTGGTGGGTGGGGACCTCTGGTCTAGAGAATGATGGCCTCTTATGTTGATTTTAGGGATTTCTCCTCTCACTCAGCAGTAGGGGGTCAAGATCCACATCTCTGTAAACCTTCTTTCACACATAATGTGTTTTAAAAAGCACCACACAAAAACAATGGAATTCAATTGACAAAGTCTAATCATGAGGTTTAAAGAAGAAAAACACAGTGTTTCTCTCCGTCTTGCAGGTTCAGATCCAGATCTCTACAAGTTGCAGCTCAGTTCAGCAGATGCCAATGGAGCAGCAGAGGAATATGATGAGGTATGCAACACACACGCTCACACAATGTGGTTTTGTTTGCACAGTGATCTGTCCTCAGTACCGCTGTTTCCGAGTGAACTCTAAGCGCCCTCTCTCTCTCTCTCTCCCTTTCTCTCTCTCTCTCCCTTTCTCTCTCTCTCCCTTTCTCTCTCTCTCTCCCTTTCTCTCTCTCTCTCTCTCTCTCTCTCTCTCCCTTTCTCTCTCTCCCTTTCTCTCTCTCTCACTCTCCCTTTCTCTCCCTTTCTCTCTCTCTCTCCCTTTCTCTCTTTCTCTCCCTTTCTCTCTCTCTCTCTCTCTCTCCCTTTCTCTCTTTCTCTCCCTTGCTCTCTCTCTCTTTCTCTCTCTCTCTCTCTCTGTCTCTCTCCCTTTCTCTCTCTGTCTCTCTCTCTCTCTCCCTTTCTCTCCTTCTCTCTCTCTCTCGGTCTCTGTCTCTCTCCCTTTCTCTCTCTGTCTCTCTCTGTCTCTCGCTCTCTCTTTCTCGCTCCCTTTCTTTCTCGCTCCCTTTCTTTCTCTGTCTCTTTCTCTTTCTCTCTCTCTCTCTCTTTCTCTCTCTCTCCCTCTTGGTCTCTGTCTCTCTCCCCTTCTCTCTCTGTCTCTCGCTCTCTCTCTCTCTCTTTCTCTCTCTCTCCCTCTTGGTCTCTGTCTCTCTCCCCTTCTCTGTATGTCTCTCGCTCTCTCTCTCTTTCTCTCTCTTTCTCTCTCTCTCTCCCTTTCTTTCTCTGTCTCTTTCTCTCTCTCCCTTTCTCTTTCTCTCTCTCTCTCTCTCCCTTTCTCTCTCTCTCTCTCTTGGTCTCTGTCTCTCTCCCTTTCTCTCTCTCTCTCTCGCTCTCTTTATGTTGGGTAGCTTCAGGCTTCATACTGTTATTATCCTCTGTGGCGAGCATATCTGACATTCTAGGTTGTGTCTGTGTGCCTGTGCGTTTGTGTATTTTAACAAAACTGCATGGAATTTAGTTATCATTTCAGGTTTTTCTAGGAATTCAATCTTAACATAAGAATGTGAGGGTCTGAGAGAAAGCGAGGGAAAAGAACTGTCTAAACAACAAAGACAGCTTCCCTTCATTACTGACGAGCATGTTTTACGTGCCATTTTATGTCTGCAAGCTATTGTGAAGCTCCATTGTGGTCTTGTTCAGTGCAGTGGTAGCTACTGGAAAACTTTCAGGGAAGATCACATAGACATTAAAATTCCTCTGCAGCTCCTTTTTAAAGGGGGATGAAAGAAACATACTGAAATTCACTGAGGAAAATATATAGAGAGGGTGAGTTGTTAGCTGTGCAGTTGTGGCGCCTCCTGCTGATGAAGCAAAACTGTTCAGAGTGAATGCAGAGTGAGTGCCTGAACACGTCACTATCGCACAGTTATTTCATATCACATAGTTCAATCAGATTGACTCAATAGAGTATAGAGCCTTTAATAATGAGAGCTGTTTGCCTCCATTTTTCTATTCTTACCTGGGTTTACATTCTTCCGTTCTGTTATGCTATAGCCTTTAGAAAACGCTCACCTAGAAATAGATCATAGGTATAGACAGCCCAAACGCATGCCTGCACACACACACACACACCTAGGGGCAGTTTAGCCTCTCAGTTCACCTGTCATGCCTGTATTTGGGAGTGAAAAAGAAAACAAACAAACATGATAGTAAAATAAATACTATATATATACAGCATAACTGTAGTTTATGCAGTAAAAAGCAATTTACAAATAACATAACAATCATATATTGTAATCACAAGAATAACAAAATCAGATTTTATTTTGTTCTTATCAAATATTTGAACAGTGGCACTCATGTTCAGTATAATATTGGTTTATTTTAGAGCTATTTGATCAGAGCTATGCTTCATCTGACAATTTCACACTCGGATCTGTGTGTGTTTTCTTCTGCTTTGTAAACATAGTACTAAAAAGGATTCTCTGTGGTATTGGTCAGAATAACGTTGAAAGGTACTGTAGTCACTAGTTTGTTGTTCTTTCTTTGATACTGAAAAACCATTGAACCTTTTAGCCATGGTAAACAGTCCACCTTATGGTAATGTTTTTTTAAAAATGTACTGTTTGCCAGTTGAAGTGCAAATTTTCAAAGGTGTGAAATCAAAAGGCTTCAGTTTCACGTGACAGTGTTCGGAAGTTCAGTAAGTGACTCTGTACTGGAAAATGCAGGTGCTCACAAACAGGGAGGGTCAGTGCATTTCTGAGCATTTTTTTCCGAGTGTGGTTTTGAACACAGTCAGAGCTCTGAATGGACGTTTTGAGAAGGGAACGCACCTGGGAGTTTACGTTTGCTCTCTTTTTTTGACTCCCCTCCTGCTCCATCTGATGAATAGATGTGTTGTTTCTCCGTTTGCTTTCAAAACAGGCAAGGTGGCTGGGTGGAGCATAACATCCAGGAGAGACACCTCTAAAACACACACATGTGGGTGTATACACACTGGAAAATCATCTCTCCAACTTACACACATTCTCACCTAATACACACCGACCCCAGCGCTTCTGTCTTTGTGAGGTTTTCCCTCTGTATGACTGTATGTAAGTGTCACTTTACCCAGCTTATGAAGCTTATGATCAGCTTTATGATTCTAGTTAAAGCGGCAATTTCTGTTAAGAAAGAGCATTTTTCCTTGTGACAAAAAGCCGAACATCCTAACAATGACGAAACATTTTCATAGCATGGACCCCACAAAGATCTTAATGCACACAAACACGCAGACCGTGAACGTAAAGGCATGTGGGCACTGGCCCCACCCATTTCTGGTTGTTTTGCCCTTCGGACTTCGTAGGCTACACTTCACTTTTCCAACGATTACACTTTAGACACGTCCTCACTCTCTCTCTTACTCTTTCTCACTTTTATCTGTCTCTTTCTTCCTCCCTCTCTCTCTCTCTGTCTCTCTTCGTTCTGTCTCCTTTATCTTTGCCATTGAGGAAGAGGAACTGTGAGAGAGGACATTCTTTTTTTTTCTTCTTCTTGGATCTCTGGTAGTGGACCCTTTTCTTGCTGACTGCTGTGTCCCAGGTTAAGGTCATGGTTCTGGGTATGGCCTCCAGCCCTCTGGGCCCTCTTACTCCTGGAGTTCCAGCAGACTTCATGGAGGTATGTTAGGCACTGTGGTCAGGTTCAGGTGGTCCCTGATGGAGCTCACTCGTCTGTTCTTGTAGCTTTATCATGCTAGTTTGGTGACAGTATTGGGGACAAACAGCCCTTAATCAGGATCAGTGATTAAGTATAAAATTAGGATTAAGTATAAAAATAAAAAATGGATTGTGCTTGAATTTGTTTTCAGGGCAAAAATTGTAGAAGTAAAGAGTAACTTTAATGCCCGCATGCCAAGAAGGTGCAAATCTGCAGTAAAGGAACTACTTAACATAAAATCTATTTGTGTTCACATTTTAGGCACGCGTCTATATGTGTTATTTTATACGTTTGCTCTTTACTGTTATTTTAAAATGATGAAAAAGACTGATTCGGAGCTCATTTAGAAAACAACTACCTTTTATGGTACAAACACTATCACCAGTCTTCAGCTCCATACACCTTGCCTTAACCCAGGCTTTTTATTTTATTTTGTAATTTGTTTTATTTTTCTCCCTCCAAGATAGTTGTGAGATTGTTGTGTTCCTTTTAAAATGTATTAAGGACCATGTTGTGCCTTTGAAGTTGTATTTACATTGTTTGTACTTTGGAGAACGATGACAGTCTATGTTGAGTGAAGGTGATATGCGTGATATTTGTTGATGTTGTTGAGCACCTTGTGTGCTGTGATAGTTTTGCTGAAGGTCGAAGGGAAAAAAATGCTGATAGTGTTTTTCTCCGCTCGACTGAGTTTAAACTGTTCACAGGGCAGTTGAGTGTTTTCATGGTAACCGTAACAGCGGCTTTATAGAGGTCTCGGACAGTCATTGGACGGCAACATTTTATGAAAACTGGTGCTTGGTTGCCAAAAACAAACCGGATGTCATAGCAATGTTTCCTTTGGCTTTGATGTGATCATATGTTTACTGGACCTTTATTACTTACATTCATTGAAAAATGTATGGGATGTTTTAAATTGTGCTTGTTCAGTTTAAAAGAACTTAAAAGTGCTTCCCTTTGATTCTGTTGGTGTTTCTCCTCAGAAGAAAGAATGATGTTGGAGTGAAAGGAACTGGTTGTGGTGTGTGTATGTCTGTGGATGTTTATCACCTCAGTGGAAAAAGCAAGCTTAATGGAAGCTGTGAATCAGCTAAATAGAACAATTTCATATGATTGCAGCTCAGCTTCAGCACAGTGAGGTCCTGTGCTGTAATTTGATTTTTGTGTGTGGGCTCTGCACTGACAGTGAGTTAATGACTCAGTAATAATGAATCAGATTCTGTTTGCAAATGTCACTAATACATTTGTGTATTTTGGTGTTTTGTGTTTGTGTACAGCAGGCGGAGGTGTCAGACAGTGCATATCTGGGTTCGGAGAGTGCATACAGTGAGTGTGAGACGTTTACAGATGAAGACACCGGGGCGCTGGTTCATCCTGAACTACACGAGGATGTGGAGACAGACAGTGGCATCGAAAACACACTCACAGAGAGCGAGGACCGTAACAGGTAAACACACACACGCTGAAATCCACAAATATACACATATGCTTGCTTACATATATACAAACACACACAAATGCATTGGAGTGAGAGTGTGTTATTCTCATTCAGTAAATGCATTACTTCTTTGCCTGTTACAGTGAGTTTTGAGCTGGATATACTGGATTGTGTATCTATTCTTGGGTCACGTTTCCATTGGATTTTTAAGCTTGCCTGGCTGTAATTTAGTTTGACGTCATGTTGCTGTTGTACAGATGTAAACCCTTATAAAAATAGTTCGAGTTCTGGAGTTCAATAAGTTGTCACTTTCCTTTTTAAAACTTCAGGTTGATTTTCTGACAATTTCAGCTGGATAAGCTGGTGTGCTATTTGTGAGATCCAAATCAGTCAAGGTTGAAATATATCAGTTGGTCATATTATATCAGTATATGGGTCAGTTATGGGCGATTTCAAGTGAAGCCACCAGTCAGTTTAGGGTGTTTCTCCATACAGTCGCAAGTGAGTTTAGGGCAAATGTGAGTTGAGCTCCTAGGCAGTTATAGCTGAAAGGAGTCACGGGTCAGTTAAAGGTGAGTCCAAATTAACTTTTAAGTCGGTTAAAGGTGATTCCAAGTCTAGTCTCTTGAGTGTCCCCATCCCTGTACACACACACACACTGAAACCGATACATACACACACACACACACACAGATGCACACTCACACATGCACAAATATGCATAGTCAAACGTACACACACAAGCATGCTAGGGCTATAACGGTACATGTATTCGTACCGAACCGTCACGGTGCATGGGTCACGGTTCGGTACATGATGTCGTACGGAGAATACACGGTACGACGGAAAAGACGTGATTGAAGTAATACGGAATCACAGAGGGAACAAAAAGCGCAAGTAATTCATAAACCTGGGTCGTAGTGTGGTGCAATAGTGCCACCTACTGACGTAACACTTCTGCTGCCTTGTGTTTACTGGTTAATACACCGCTGTTTATTTAAAATAAACGAAAACAAACCAAGCCAACTTTGCTGTATCGTGAACCGTACCGAACAGTGACCTAAAACCGGTCTGTGTACCGTTACACCCCTAAAGCATGCACATAAATTAACAGATAGAAAAAAAACACACACACACACACACACACACACATGAATAACTGGTCAGAAGAATAACTGGCTTCTCATGATACCTTTAATCTCAAACCTTCTCATAGCCTTTGACTGTATGTGCAGTTCAGTCTTCAAAGTGTCCGTTCAGTCAGGCGGCAGCGACACACACACATAAAAACACTCACAGACACAAGCAGAGGGATACTTTGTTACTGTCTGAAACCTTGAAGTGGACTGTGAACAGCAGGTGCTTCAGTATCACTGACTCACTCTTCAGTAAGAGGCAGCTCTTTGGATGCACTCTGAACTTTGTTTCCTCTAATGAAGCCTTTTCAGATAATGGTGAGAATGTGTGTGTGTGTGTGTGTGTGTCTGTGTCTGTGTGTGATGGGGTGCCGTAATTGTGAGTTTGTGTCATTTGTGTGTTTCAGGTTGTAGATTAAGGCACACCACTTGTTACGCTCATATAGGGAATGTTACAGACACTTGCTCTGGAACACAGAGTCTTGTTTGTGCGAATGTGTGTGTGTGTCCTTGTGCATGTGTGCTGAGTCAGAATTCTGCCTGATAATTTGAAGCTGACTGCGGTGTTTGGGCTTCCTGTGTGTGTGTGTGTGTGTGTGTGTGTGTGTGTGTGTGTGTGTGTGTGTGTGTGTGTGTGTGTG
>JBBPDC010195508.1:0-14582 GCA_037974485.1 Hemigrammopetersius urotaenia
CTACACACAGACACTTAAGGTTTCTCGCTCTGAATGTGGTCTACACACAGACACTTAAGGTTTCTCGCTCTGAATGTGGTCTACACACAGACACTTAAGGTTTCTCGCTCCGAAGATGGCCTACACACAGAATCGCGTACACATAGCTGGTCAGACTAACACAACGAAACACAAGAGCATAAACATGGAGTAACATAAAGTCCTCAGCATAACGCTGGCATTAGATTAACAGAAAACCAGGAACTCGGCAAACGCCGGTCCAGAGACTGACAATTAGTTACTTAAATGGTTGAATCAGACTTGAGGCAGGTCCCAGGCTAATGTATGCACAGTATGGTGGATGAACTAACGGAGAATAAAAAATGCATTGGCTCCCTCTCACACAACCACTTTCAAGTCCTACCATGTCAGTTTTATGTTTTAGGAGTATTTGTGCTATTTGTGCTTCAAATTAATATAGAGCTCAATGAGTTTTTGTTAATTTGCTTGTTTGGATGTCTACAGAGGCATCATTGAGACTCACACTGATTAAGAGACTCTACTTAAGAAGATAGCTTATTTAATTCCCTGGATTTAAATAAGTTAAATTACTTCAGTAATTAGCTTAGAGTGGCATTGTTCAAAGTCACAAGCCCTTTAATTTCTCATATACAGCTTCCCCAGAGGTATCATATGATTACAAATGACTGTATGTGCTGCTCTCAGATAATCAGAGACACATTTGTTATATTAGAGGGTGTTAAATGCTTATACATCAGTGAATTCTGAAGGATAATGTCCCATAGAAATCAGAAAGACAACAGCCTCAAAGTGGTAGATGATGATCAGGGTAACACAGAGTGTAAAAATCACCTATTCTTTGTTGCATCACTCACTATCGAGTCCAAACTACCTCTGGAAGCAACAGCAGAAGGACTGTGTGTAGGGAGCTTTGTGAAATGGGTTTCCATGGCTACGCTCAAGCCTATTATCACTATGTGCAATGCCAAGTGACAGCTGGATTGGTGTAAAGCACATCCCTGTTGATAGATAGGAGCAGTGGAAATCAGACTGTTAGATAGTACAGTGGTTCAGCTTTCCAGTGAGTGATTTGTTACTGTACATATACAGCTCTGGAAAACAAAGAAGAGAACACTACAATTTATTTTTCAGTCAGCATCTTTATGAGTATGACAACTCATTCTGCTTTATGAGGTACTGATGAGTTGATCACCTGAATCAGATCTTATTTAATAAAGAAAAGTATAAAAAACACTGCTTTAATCAACACTCTCCCATTGCAACGTGACCAAAACATTACTAGAAGTACGTCAAAGGTAATTATTGCTATTTTGTTTAAGAGTGAACAAGAAATGTGTGTCCTTTGAATTATTCATGTTCTGTAAACACTGCATATTTTCTCTAAATTTGATGTATTGTCATTTTTAACGGCGATATTTTTTTTATCGCGCGATAAGAATCTTTTATATATATATATTAGTGCTGGGCCATTAACGGTGTTAACGCGCGTTAACGGCGTGAGAATCTTACCGCGCGATAAAATTTTTTTTGCCGTAACCACCCCCTCCGGACAGAGGGAGCTGTGTCTATACTACGCACACTATGATGAATTTCACCTTGATATTTCAGTGACTTGTCCGGCTCGCGCATGTTTTAAACTTGTCTCGGTCTCTCTCTCCAGGGGGGGGTGGGTGGGGGGGGTGTTCAACGCAAGATTCCAATGAGATTAACGGCGTTAAAAAAATTAATCTATGCCCGCCTCTAATATATATAATATATAATATATATATATATATATATAGATAGAAAGAGAGCGATAAAAATCTTTTTTATTTATATTTTCATGGTTTTAAATTACTTACATATTGTTAAATTACATATATCATAATTTTCATGATATGTGGCTTCATGAATGGTTCATGCAATTTTCTCAGAAGTATATCACACAATGTGATCAATTTTCATAACATCCTAAAACGTACAGCTTCAAACGTTTTATTATTGAAGGTTATGCCACCCTGAAATTGGCTGAGAAGCATTGAGTGAGTTCCAAAATCTAATGGCTTTCACAGCCAGATGTACTTCATTAGACTGTGCTGAGCTCAGTCTCCCTCCCCGTTTACCCACATTAACCTATGAATCATATGTCATACCATGGGGCAAACATTCTTAATAGCTAGAGTTGCCCCCATGCTGTTTGAACTTTAATATGTAATATAACGTACTTCTGAGTAGCATTCATCATATTAGCGTGAAATATACTTTAGACCTAGAGAGCATGTTTTAGACCCTTTTTACTGATTAAATGAGATGGTTCTTGAAGTCTGATGCCAGATGTACTCCAGAGTAGATGGGAAATAAGCTCTAAATGTTGTATAAAAAATAGCAGCTATAAAAATGATAAAAAAGCAATGCTCTATTCTGATTGAATACAATTGCTGAACGGTTTGACAGCAAACAACAAAGAGTCAGTGAGCAAGACAGACAGAATATTAAACGCTTGTCTTTGACAGCTCTGTCTTCTGCACAGAGTGAAGAAAAAAAGCGTGAATTGATCTATGGGAAACCTGGCATCACAACTAAATCATGAATGAAACAGTGTTGAGGGGAGAGGGTTAACTAAATATGTACCATTGAGGCTCCCACCCCAATGACAGCTTTGTACCCAAAAATGCTGTTTAGTACAGTGGTCCCCAACCTTTATTTTGTCACGGACCGGTTTAATATCAGAAACAATTTTTTTGGCTTTTAAGGAGTGGCAGATAAATATATGCATACGTATTAATACAAATAAATGACGTGCATAAAAATGGGGATATTTAAAAAATATAATAATGGGGTATCTTTAAAATATAATAATAAACGTAAATCCAATGTGTACTCGCAGCTTTTTTAACAGCATTTTCATAGTATTTTTTTTTCTGTGCAGCCCGCGGACCGGTACCACATGACCCATGGCCTGGTACTGGTCCGTGGCATGGGTGTTGGGGGTCACTGGTTTAGTACATTGTTTCCTGAAAATTCTACGCCCAAAGGAGCTACACATTCAGGAGAAAATCAATCGAGAGACACATTTAGAACAAATCACTAAAGATCTGCCCCACAAAATAAAACACATCCCTAAAATCCAGCCAACGCATGCAAACTGTCCTGTGTTAATTAATGTAGCATTTTAAATGTATGTAAAACCCTGTTTAGTTTAGTTGTAAACTAGTTTAAAGAGGCACTTCCCCACTAAAAGTTGCTGGGCCTATACCACAACCTTCCAACATTTGCTGATCTCTACTGGTAAAGAGACTTTAAATATCCATCCATCCATCTATAGTGGGAAGCAGGAGTTGGAGATATGTGGGAGTGGGGCATGCTGGAGCCTATCCCTGCAGTTACTGGGCAAAAGGCAGAGAAACCCTGGAGAGTCCATCACAGGGTGGCCACACAGAGAAGTACACTCACACACACAAATAGGAGGATTTCAGCACCTCCAATTTCCATGATGTGCTAGTCTTCACACAGAAAAGGCCCCTCTGCCGCCTGGTCAGGACTCAAAAACAGTAGGAGCTGTGGGGTGCTCTGAGGTGTCCCTATGCCACCCCATATTAAGTTTTTGAATTTCACACTAGTTCACTGAAACACTCTCTAGATCGTGTTGCTTTTGTGATTTGCTTTTTTAGCAGTGTTTCAAAAACCTGTTCATAAACTGTACTGTCCTGCTGCTTATCAGCTCTTTGCCAGCTCTTCATGTGGTTAGAATGGAGAGCCTGGAGCAGGTCAACAGTTAAAAAGCAAACACTTTTATTTAAAGTGATTTACAATTAGAGGAAACACTCAAGTTTCAGGACATTGAGAGAATCAGAGGAAAGTTCTAAGTACAAAAATCTTTGTGTAGAAATAGTGCAAGAAGATGTGCAGATGGGTCTTCAGGAGGTTTTTGAACTGATGTTGCTCTGTAGGCAAGAGTTAGTGACTTGAACTTAATTAGAGCAGCCATGGGTAGCCATTGTAGGTCAGTCCGCAGTCGTGTGACATGCGACCTTTTGGGTTGGTTGAAGACCAGCTGAGTTGCTGCATTCTGAGCCAGCTGCAAGTCGGAAGACTCACTAAGAGGGCATTGCTTTTCCTCTTTTATTTCTTCTTTATTCATGAGTATTTTCACCATCTATGCCCTTGGACTTTAATAAGGCAAATTTGTAGAGGATCAGAGCCCACATCTTGTTCTATTGCTGCATTTCTGAGAGACGCATCATCAGTACAAGAACACTAAACAGCTAAACGGATTATAAAGAATCCAGAATCCAGAGGGGGTGTATAGTAACTTTGGAGGTAGCTCAGTGGGTAGGATACATGCCTCTGGACCAAGTGGTCATGGGTTTGAATCCTACCTTCAGCACCACCACTGGGTCCTTAAGCAAGACCCTTACCCCCGAGTTGCTCCAGGGAGACTGTCCCCTGTAGTTAGGGTATGAAAGTCGCTTTGGATAAAAGCATCTCATAAATGTAAATGTAGTAACTACGTAAAGTGCAGGTAGATCAGTCAGTATCTTACATTTATTTGTTTGAACTTCCTTTATTCATGCTTTTGCAATAAATGAAGGGATTGGTGACCTGTCCAGGTTATTTCGTCCAGTGATTGCAGGGATAGGTATAGGTAGGTCAGATAATGGGTGGACGAATGGATGAGTATAGGCTGATGTAGGTATGCCACTGTATACCTTCATTTCTGACAACCGAACGCTTTAAAGATGCTCTTTCTCCCTTTTCACTTCTGGTGTACTTATTGCTCTTTACCTTTAACTTCCTGTTCCTTGTACCTCTTTTCCCTCTTCTCACATGTTCCCATTGTATTTACAGCAGTGAGATTGTCTTTTTCTTTATCCCTGTTTATAGTGTAAAGAATGTAATGTTGCCATTTAAAAGAAAAACTGGAACTATTTGTCATGGTCGGTGGCTGCTAGAGGCCACTGTTTTCTGTTTTTTGCCTTTTATTTCATGTTCTGTGCCCTTATTTTGACGTTCTGTTCTTGTGTCACGTGTCTCCTTTGTTTTCACCTGCCCTGTGTTTTTCGTCTTGATTTTCTGTGTATATAAGGTTGTGTTTGTTAGGTTTTCCTCATGTGTCCATCACCCCTGCCTGTTTCCAGCCTTGTTGTTCCTATTAGAGTTCTAGGAGGCCATTCGTGCCTAGTTGTTTTCCATTTAGTTTTTTCTTTTAATAAAACCACGTTCTGCATGGATCCCTGGTCTGTCTCAGTCCATGCAAAGAGGGAGTTCAGAGTGTGGGCTTTGCGGCCCGCATTCTGACTGATGGACACATCACCACAAAGCCGCCTACATGGGGGAAGAGAGCGACTCGGAGGAAGCGTGGGAGTCCTTCGACCTGGTGGGATTCCTCCTCAGCCTCCCGGTCGAGGACTCCCAGGATGAGGACCTCCCGGAAGCCACCTCCCTTTCTCCAGTGGCAAAGCGGCGGAGGAGAAAGAAACGCGGGGTTTCCGCGGCTTCCCCGATGCCGTCTACAAAAGCGGCCACTGCGCCGCAAGCGCACCCTCCGGCCACGAGCACAGAGGCCGGCAAAGTGCGTCCTGGAGACTCTGGGAGGACAAAGGCCAGGCGCTCCTTTACCAGGCTCACCAACTACAGCTGGAGCAGCTCACCCGCGCCATCGGTGAGCTCGTGGAGTCCCTCCAAGCCTCCACTGCTCCAGCTGGCCACCCTTCCACGCCAGAAACCCACAGTAAGGCCCCAGTCTGTAGCCTTAGCTTCCCGGCTAGCGTTAGCCCCCAGGATAGCTTAACTGCTACTAGTCCAGCTCCAGTTAGCTCTTTAGTTAGCAGCCCGGCTAGTGGGCCTAGTGAGGCTTCAGTTAGCCGCCCGGCTAGCGGGCCTGCTAGTGAGGCTGCTGTGGCCGAGTGTGAGGCTGCTGTGACTGAGTGCATGGCTGCTGTGGCTGTGACCGAGTGCGTGGCTGTGACCGAGTACGTGACTGTGACCGAGTGCGTGACTGTGACCGAGTGCGTGGCTGCTGACGGTGCAGCTCCTGATGGTGCAGCTCCTGATGGTGCAGCTCCTGACGGTGCAGCCCCTGACAACCTAGGCCCTGACCGCATAGGCCCTGCAGACCTTAGAGCATGTCCCAGCCCTGTAGGCCCCGTTCCTGCATGCCCCGTTCCGGCCACCCTCGGCCCTGTTTGCCCCATTCCCGATACCCTAGAGGCCCCTGGTTTAGCCTGGTTAGTGGGGTTTCTATGGGTATAGCCCAGGCCATAGCTCAGGCAGAGAGGCAAGAGGAGCTCAGTGCAAGGGAAAAAATACCCTTGTTTTAATTGGGGGGGCGTATGGAGCTAGGGCAGGGCGGGTGGGGGCTGGAGGGGGTTAGTGTAGGGTGCCAGGCCCCCTTAGAACACCAAGAGGGGCCCTTCCAGTCTCCCGGAGGGGACTGCATGCCTGCCAGCCTGCCTGCTCGCCTGCCAGCGAGGGGCCCGTCCAGTCTCCCGGAGGGGACTGCCAGCCTGCCTGCTCGCCTGCCAGCGAGGGGCCCGACCAGTCTCCCGGAGGGGACTGCCTGCCTGCCGGCCTGCCTGCAGGTGAAGGGCGCAGTGTGCGCCCAGCCCAGGCCCACACTGGGGCCTGTCTGCCTGACCATAGCGGCGACCCCGCTGGGAGACACCCGGTGGGGTGCTCAGTAAGGCCCGGGGTGCCGGGCCTGGACTTTGGGACAGACAGCACCCTGCCGGCCGAAGGACTTCCAGGAGGCGGGGTTGCCGCCCTGGATGTCATGGGTTCCCACGGTAAGGAACCGGGGCCACAGGACAAGGACAACGTCCCGTGGTCCACGCCCGCATCGCCCGGGCTGACGGAGAGTCAGCCCCACCACAGAGACGGTGGGGTTGCGACGTGGAAGGGGAACGGCCCGCATTCTGACACTATTGTGTATCTTTCAGCGGCCCTTTTTAGGTTCAACGCGATTTTCGATCCTAAAATCAAGAATCGATTGATTGGTGATTCAAAATGTATTAAAAGTATTGCAAAGGAGCATTTTGTGATCTTTAGAATCTTTTAAACCAGTAATGATCTTTAAAATGTATTTATTAGCATTTCTTTTCTGGCCCCCAAACCTGAATTCACAAAAGGACAATTAAAATGTGCATATAATGTGTTGAAAAATAAATGTATTGAAATCACTGCACCTTTACTATTTATGTAATATTCTGTTAGTCTTAGCCTTTGCATGTGTGAAACCTGGAAGTTTTGGTGACCCACACATGCAGCTCTTAAACGGTATTTGCCCGGGAAGCATGCGTTCATAAATGTTATGAAAATCCTGCTAAACACGACGTGACATTCTCAGCACGAAAGATCATCTGCAGCTCCGTTTCTGAATTGATAACGAAATCAGCCCCTATCTAAATATAAAAACAGAAAATGTGACTGGAATAACAAATGTCACACAGACATTTTGTTTGGTTGGCAGACTGGGTCGCTTTTGCTCAGACGAGTTGAAGAAAAACTCACCTTTAAAACTAAACCAGCACAGAAACGTTCTTTCTGTAATCTAGACATCACTGTATTTCTCTGTAATGTATTGTTTTCTGTCAGCACACGAGCCGCTCTGGTAATTACCTGGCTACTGCACTCGTTTCGTGGTTCGTGCCATTTGACTGACACCTCAACCTTACCTGCCTTTCCTCTCTGACTAGCCATTTAATGACAATTAAATGGCAAGGGGTTAAGTGTGGATGTGAGGCAGATTTGATATTCCATTAATTGCCTTTAAAAGCACCTGTAAGTCTCTGTCGATGGTGCTAATCTGAATGGGACAAGCATTTATTTCTGTTTCCTTCTCCTTCACTGTTTCCTTCAGCTGTGGTGGTTCTGGTCTTTGCTATCTGCTGGGCTCCGTTCCACATTGATCGACTCTTGTGGAGCTTCATCACGGAATGGACTGACTACATGCACAACGTATTCGAGTACGTCCACATCCTGTCGGGCGTGCTGTTCTACCTGAGCTCCGCCGTCAACCCCATCATCTACAACCTGCTGTCCAGCCGTTTCCGCGAGCGATTCTTCGAGCTGATGTGCAGCGGGTCGGATGGAAACACGTCCAGGAACAGCTCTCCACCATCCTGCAAACGGGCATCCTTTCCTAAAGGCTCTGCAGCAATACTGCCCAAGACGCAGACCGCTGCCGCTGACCCTACAGGCCACCACCCGTCTGTGATCTTCAACAGAACCTGGGAGCAGGAGCTCAAGACCACTTTAATGTGACAAATCACTGCATGGTTTTGGTACAGTTTGAAATATGATGTGTTAAAAATAACATACCTTCTACCATTTGCTCCATCTGATAAAGCTTTCACAGGAATTAATTTCAGTGACTTCACCTGTGCTTAGACGGAATTCTGCACCTGCCCATCTAATGTGGGCCAATCAAAACATTTCCATCTGGGTTAGTTGCTAGAATGGTAAGTACATTGTAAGCCAAAAGTGACCCATTGTAGACTTCTCAATGCATTTGAACTGTGGATCACATGTGGCCCACATGCAACTTACCATGTTAAAAGTAATTTTGTATTTTGCCCAAAACTGGATTTGTGACTGTGTTCCAGTAACCAGATTCATGCAAAGTAATTGGCATCATTCAGTGAATGGTATTTGAGTGAATGTCGTAAGTGCAGACAAGAACTGGTCCATTACTTGTTTGCTGTCCGAGTTCTATGTTCTTTTAGAAGAATAGGTAAAAAGCATCAAAATAGTTGTCAATACTCAATGGCATACAGCAGATGTTGTCTTACTTAGCCCAGGCTTTTAGATTCAATGAGATTCGGATTTCTAATTACAGTCTGCGCCAGATATTTTTCTTGTGGCCTTGAGCAAAACGTGTTATAAACCCAAACGAGTGTTTAGACACCGTTCTTTAGCATGTATGTCCCACTTTCCAGGATGGAGAGTAAATGCTTTTTTTAGCACCTCTTAGTAAAATGAATGAAATAAAGTGCCTCCTGCTAGCTGCTGATGGGGCATTTATGGCCATTTTCATTCAACCTGACTGTGCCCAGTCCTGTGCCTGTGATTGTTGTTGCCTCAAGCACATTGATACTCATTATAATATGTATAATATTCTATATTACATAATATATGACACATTATACACTGTCCATTAGAAACAGATTCATACAAGAGCCAAAAAGTCCAATTCGATGCTTACATTTTCACAGAAACCAAGTAGGCCACAGTAAATATGTACATAATGTACAGAACTCTGGACTCTCTTTGTGTTTTGTACTTCTTGTTTTTTAAATGACTAATTTGACAAGACCAGTATGTCCAATATGTCCAATACTGCCTTATGGTGACAATTGACCTCCCTGATGATTTGCCATTGAGAAGGCAGGGTTTCCAATAACGTGTCCAGAAGGGGTGTAAAGCAAAAACTACTGGTTTCTGAAGTGCTGTTGGTGTGTAAATGGAAGCATCACTGCTTAAATCACTTCAAACAAATGGAGATAACTTTATTAATGACTTTTATTTTGATTTTTTTTTTTTTGCATTAAAGTATTGTGTCCTTTGTCTTGTAAATAGAGTGTCATGTATCATTGTTCTGTTTTTTGCAGCCTTTTCATTCCTGCTGTGTTTTCATCCTGACAGAGTGTTCTCATTGCTATGGTAATAATGGTAATAATGTAATGAGCAGTATTCACTCAGAACATGTTTGGTACAAAGAGTTGTTGATTCCACCTAATTTACATGGATCTTTTGGTTTCTGCCACTCTGTAATGTAATATGGGTGGCAGGGTGGCGCAGTTGGTAGTGCTGTTGCCTCACAGTGAGATGATCTTGGGTTCCTGGGCATCCTGGGTCCCTTCTGTCTGGAGTTTGCATGCTCTCCCCAGGTCCGCAGGAGAGTTTCCGCCAGGAGCACTGGCTACACTGTCTAAACACATGTAGGTCAGGTGAACCGAGAGATGCTAAAATTGCCCGAAGATGAGAATGTGTGTGTCTGCCAGGGTGCTTCTCTGCCTTCCATCCCATTAGCACTGTTTCATAAAATGAGTGAATGAACGTAAGATAAGACGTAATAAGATTTTCAGTTCATTTCACTGGCTGTGGGGGGAAAAAAGCAAAAACACTGAATGCACTGTAAGAGAGGCAGACCTGCTTTCTTTGATGGTGCATGTGAGTCCCACATGGACATTAGTTACCTTGGCAGCAAAATATAGTCCTAATTTTGTATTCTGTTACGAAGACATGAAAGGAGCAGTAGTAGGAAAGAAAAAGAGATGTATGGCTTTTGTTCTCTTCCAGAACAAATACACGAGTTTTAACAGTGGTCGGTTGTAAGGGACCAATTCCGAATTCATTTTATAGTTCTATTATCTATGGACTCATGGGATTTTTTAGGATATTATTGTGCTTTTGTGCAGGCTTAAATATCATATTTGGTTAGAAATGTGAACACATTATGTAGATATATAATAATTATAGGGCTAATATAGATTGGAAAATATGCATACATACCAAAATATATATATATGGTGATGTGGGGAGCTTGCTTTGCATAGGCCTGCATTAAAATGTGTAATAATTGACATTCTGTCCACGCAGTTTAAATCAACTGAACATTGACTCGATTATTTTTTAAATACATATGAAAAATGGAAATTATATGAATTTTGCAATTGCGTGTTCCATTAAATGGTTGAATATCATTTAACTGATTTGTAGTGAGGTCTCAGATTTACAGCCCTATTGAAACAGTTTCCAGTTTAGTCAAAGCCATTCAGTTTTGTGGGTTTGTGGGTTTTTACGACACTTCCTAAAGGCTCACAGCCTATTGCTTTTCAGTTTATCACCTCCTTTCAGATGGGACTAAAAGGATGTTACACCAAGAAGTGATGCTGTGTTAAAATAAAGGTGCCAGACACCAACCACACAGTGCACACCTCAACCACAATAATGCGAATATGTTCGAAAACTAATTCAGAGTTCACTGTGTGTATAATTGCAGCAGTAGCAGTTCACTGAACTGCATTATCATACACAGTTCTATTAATTTCTTACCATTTCATTGTGTTCAGTGTGTGTCGTGTCATTTTCGAGAAAACGTGTCACAGCTTTTGCCTTTTTGCCTTTTTGTGGCTAGATAATGGTTTATATCTCCCTTCACTTAATGTTAAAAAATCATCTTGCCAGAACAAAATCTGGTTACTCTACTTATTTACTGTAACATTACAGGAACAATTTAGCAGAAAATCATATTTCCACAATTTCCCTTTAACACAAAATATCAGTGTTTAGTTTTATTCCTTGCAGTTTATTCATTAAAAATAAAATTAATTCAGGCTTCATTGTTGCTGCTAATACTGTTTTTAGTGAAAAACTCGTTTTGTCGGTTGTTATCAAACAGAATGTTGCTGTTTTAAAAATGTTGAAAGTTTTAAAAGCAAGTTGATTTGTGATTGCATAATAATTTGATATGAATGTACTAATGATGGGACACAAAAGTAAACCACAGACCCGTGTCATTTCTGGCCATTCCGGTGGTTTAGGCACATCTTAGGGTGCTGGGGGGTAATGGATGTGGGGGTAATTCATTTTTGATATTTACTACCAGAAGGTAAATCTCAGAGCCTGATAACTTGTAGGTGCTACTCTTATTTCTCTATGACGTTTTTGTCAAAAATAGCCAAAGGAAACTTATCTCATCAGATTTCTTTCCCATAATGTCTGGATAGATATAGTTAGGCCTTATCTACCTTTAGGCCTTCAGGAGCTGGGCTAAAGTCTGAATGTGTCAGATTAACCAGTAGATTTCTGTCAGTAAACAATGGAAGTACCATAAAAATGGACACACTCTAAACCTGCTACATACAGGGTTTCTGTCCACATATTTCCTTTTTTAATGTATTTTTACAGTGTGAACTCTTTTTATGTACTTACCAGAGAACATGTTGCCAGTTCGGAAATATTTTGGACAGCGACAATATGTGACTTGGAGTACATTTCAGATTGCAGACGTCCACGAGTGTGTTAGGCACTAGCTTATTTCTAGTATCTCATAGGATGCAAGCAGAATTAAACGTGATCATAAAGTGTCTTTTCTTTTTTCAACTGACCCAAACTGAGGGTCTAACTCTAAAAGTCAGGGTTTGACATTCCTTTGTACACTATTAGGAATGTTCTTAAGTAGCCATACCCTAAAATAGGTAGAATAGAAAAAGACTTTGAATGTGAAGAAATTGTTGAAACAACATCTTGACCTAAATAGGAAATATGTTGCATTTTCCTCTGGACCACCCAAGTTCCAATATTGAGGTACCAATATTGCCATCATTTGCTACGATATGAAAATCACATTGTCATTTATTAAAATAACGCTTGCAGAATTTACCATGTATTCATCATTGTTCTCTTTAAACTTCTATTCTGATTTGGAAACTAAAAGCATAGTGGCTTGAAACTTCAAAATGTCATATTGTAAGTACAGAAATGGCAACATATGGTTAATATTTTCCTGCCGCTTTTATTTCTACTTTTATTATTTCTTACTACTTTAAATAAAAGTGCTATATGACCTCAAAATGTGTTGCTCCATGGAGCACTTTCAGGGTGTATAAAAAAATATATATTTTGAACAAAGGACAATGACATATGAATCGCAGCATGAAATGAAAATTACACATCCTCTCTGACATCACTTTAGATTTTTTTAAATCTAGAATGACTTTTTCGTCAAGTGCTAAGTCCAACAAAAGGGGCTGGAATATGGCATCTCTGTGAAAATGGGGTGATTTTACAGCATTCTGCCACCATTTGACAAAAGAAAGTACCTGGGATATTACACTGAAATGCCCAGCAGAAAGAAAACGAGAATAAAATGCAAGCATCAATTTAATGATAATCACTGTTTACTTTAAAAGGCCAGGTTTCGTTTTGTTTTTAGGTAACAGAAATGAATGGAATAAACTGGATTTTGACTTTAAGCCTTTAGAGACTAGTTCCTTTCCCTGAGATGAGTTTATAGACATCACAAAATGAATTTACTCAATAATTTTTTATTATAATTAGTATTAGTATTATAATTAGTAGTAGTATTAAATAGCAATTTGCATAATTATATAGTTAGCTATTTATCATATGCTATATTATTTTTTATTATGCATGTATGTATGTATTCTGCAATGATACTGAACTAATGACTATATGATACATAAACAACCAAACAAAACAGTACATAGTGTATAATACTCCTCATATGTATTGTTTTAATTCACCTTTCTACCCCATAAACCCCCTGACACGTCGAGACTTCAAGATGTGGGCAATGAAGTTTCCTTAACACACTGAAATTTACTGTGACTTGGTTGTCACTATTAATACTTATATGATTAATACACTATTAATATTAGAACATGTTGGACAATTCAGTGTAATTTGGCCAAACTGTCTACTTGTCTCTTCTCTAGTATTTTGTTTTTTGTACCTTAAACATATGGGTTAACTTGTAGCTTGTATGGGTTAATGTAAGGGATCATAAAAGAAAGCATTTCTAAAACGTCATGATTTCGTAAAGAGGTCGGTATTACATTCACTCATGCATTTTAATAATACAAAGTAGTACCAGATATACAAACACATTTTTTCATTTACACGCATATACTGTATATAGCAGCGTATGTAATAACCTTGTTTTGAAACATGTAACCTATTTACAGTTCATGAAGGTCAAGGGAATTTCAGTCCGATGGTATTGTCAATTGTACACGTTTCTCTAAACCATTGAGGCCAAATACAAACAAGTTAACCATAAAAACTGTTGGGCTTGTGGTTTAACAGCTTCTGCTTTGGCGAAGAGTGCACAACAGTGTTCTCAATGCTCATGGATTTGTTTTTCAGAGACCTTTTTGTTTGGCAAATCAACTGCACAAGTCTAAACACCATAGAGATTAACACTGAGCTTTAAAGTGGAGGCCATTAATACTTAACTCTGCTAGCCGTTAGAAAACGAGGAGAATTTGCAAAACAACAGACAGTCAGTAGTTTTGTAAAATGTGTATAAAATCAGATATGGTACAAAAGGAATATATTTACATGAGAACACAGACAAAAATGGTGCAAAAGTTAGGTCAAGAGGGCTATAAACGGAGCTCCAACCAAGAGAACTAATCAAACAACAGTACGTGACTTCCCTAATGGTCAATCAGATCCTTACAGATCCTTACATGTTCTAACATCTGGTGTCAAGACTTCCAGATGAGGAAAAGAAGGGACAAACTCCTTGATCCATTAAGAAATGTCCACAAAAGAACTGCAAAAAAATTATATCTTGACAAGATAGTCTTAAAACATGTATCTCTGTATTTCTTTTCATAATTTTCATCTATCATTTAACCTTGAATGGACTTACATAAAATCAGCATATATATAAAATCTCTTTTCATTAAATATTTAATCTTCTCCTGTAAATGTAACATTTTGGAAATACATGTGTTTTGGACAGCAATGGTATGTAATGCATATCTTCTTTTCTTAGTAAGAGTTTGTTGTGTTGTGTCAGTCCTATACTGTTCATAATTTTTCTAGATATT
>JBBPDC010195517.1:0-14581 GCA_037974485.1 Hemigrammopetersius urotaenia
CAATTAGTGGACCTTGTTATTTTGGACACAGATATGCTTTAAAAAACAAACATTTGTTGTTAATGGTCATTTTCATATTGGAATCAGGAGTGTTGCCTAATTTCATAAGGGTGGATAATAATTTTGGCCTCAACTGTAGATGTTTTTCAGTGTGCAGAAAATTGGATTTTTTCTAGTGGGTTGTATTTTCTACAAATGTAGATGCATTATCATGATCACAAATCTGATGATATTGTGAAAATAAAGAAATGCATTATATCTGTTACTTGTATTATAATTGTATCTTCAATCAGCCGATGGGATTTTACATTTCTGACTGTCTTCATTTACTTTCTCACCCTGCTTATGCTGCCCCAGTGTACAGAAGATGGATATGTAGTTCTATGGATTTTCAGCTTCCATGTGCTCTTATTCAGAACACATGGAAGCACCAGGACTTTTACTGGTACGGGTTTGAGGAAAGCTAGTGTGATGGGCTTACCCAGACGGGGAGAGGACAGTGGTGTTTCTCTATAGATATTTTTGATAAGAAGTTTAATAGGATGTATAAAATATGCGCTAATCGTACTAAAGTACTCATGTAGAAAACCACCAAAATGGTCAAAAATCATCATGGTTAATATGATCAGTTAACTAATTTTCAGCAATTAGGAAAGTGGTCTACATGATTTATAAAAGAACACTGGTGTCAGTTTCTAGATAACAAACCACAGATAATGTCTTAATATTGAACAAATAGGAACAAACTGGGATAATAATTATGTGTATCAAAAATGACTACATAGTTAAATGAAAGAAGATGCAATAGGTGTCTGATTAGGTGTCTCAACCATAAACTATTCAGACAGCTGTCGGATTGAAGTGCGTACTATAACGGATGAATACTGCTTAAGAGTGGTGGAGCTCATATTAAACTGTAGCAATTATGCTGAATTAATTCAGTGGTGAGATCAATTTAAAGCAGCTAAATAAGAAGAATGAGTATGTACATTGCTGCCGGGTAGACTGCAGGCTTCAATAAAGTTCCATTTTCAAAGCAATAAGACAGTGAAAGTTTCACTAGCTAAGCATTTACATGACTTTCACTGTGCTGTCGACTTTACAATGAATTTAATATTAATGGAGTCTATGCACTTTGTGCATGTGGTGCTGACTTTGCAAGCTCTGCAAATGTAGGTGTAGAAATGTTAACGCACACATTTTAAGGTCCAGTGTAGACCACATAGAACAATACTTCTAGATGGTTTATGACATACTTCAGTGATTTTGAGAAAACTAGACTCCAAAAGAGAAAGACATGAGGAAGAACTACTGAGAGGAGCTAAAATTCTAATGGAGAAACTATTTAAGACCAAAAAGACGAAACACTAAGTGGAACCAATGCAAAGGAAAAAAGATTAAACAGACGCATCAGGATCAGCCAGAGAAACGTTTAGAAGTACACTGTAAGAAAGAAATAGTGTGACTACCTTTGGTCGGATAATTTAAGATGCAATAAGCCTCCACAAACTATTGAGACCACAATGCTGACCAAAACCAAAAAACAAACAAAAAATAGCATTTCCAAATTACACAAATCATTTGGTAACCTTGCCAGGCAATTATGTGCCATTAAGGTAAGTGAAGCTAATTTCCACTTAAGCCAGGCAAGCGGTGGCACTTGACGCACAAATACGTTCTCCACTCGGAAGGTGAATCCGGCATCACATTCATTTCAATAGTTGTTCACCACGAATAACTGAAGTCCTGTGTCACTTCAGGCTCTATTATCCCTCCAAAACAACAAACACCCACAGAGAAAGAGGAGAGAACATAATACGCCCTGATTCAATCAGGCTAAACAGATCTTGATGCCCTTTGGTTCTCAAAACGAACAGCCAAATATTAGAAATCAAATCACAGTCCTCACTCCATCTGTCCAATATTGGAGGGTGAGGGGGAAGGGGACAGTTATGCTCTTTTGGACTTGTGTTTACTGATGACTGTGGCACCACCAGGGATTGAAACATGGGTATCTCTGACCAATATTGTCTTAATAATTAGCCTTCCTCAGTTATACCCACCTTTCCTCTTCTTCCAGTATGTCTAATAACATACAAGGTTCGAGGTTTGTGTCAAAGCAACATTTGGAGAAACATATTCATGTCTTTATGTCCTGCAGGGTAGACAATTGCAATGCTCTTCTCATTGGCCTCCCCCAAAAGACAATTAGACAGATACAGCTTATTCAAAATGTTGCTACTAGTGTTCTAACAGAAAGCAAAAAAAGAGAGCACAAGAGAGTCCTAAGGTTCTTACTCAGACTTTCAGTCAGATGCAGAATTGAATTAAAGCTATTACTTATGGTCGGGGCCCTAAATATATCTCTGAGATGTTTGATTCATTTTTGTCTCTTAGGCAAAAGGTTTTCAGCTAGTAGTCCCAGGCCTGAAATTTAACAGGGTGAAATAGCATTAAGTCATTATGCTGCCCCCTGCTGGAACCAGCTCCCCATAGAGATGAGCTATTTACAAACTTAAATCTTGCTTTTGTTCTTTTTTGATTTTGTTACTTTTTATGCTTTGTTGATCTTTATGCTTATTTTCTGACTTTCAGCTAAGAAAGAGAATGTTTTTAGTGCATGCAGAATTTCACTTGAATGGTTCAAGTAAAATGTGCTATAATTTCAAGATAGTATTGCAAGACTTCTGATACTCCTGAAAGGCCTAGATCTGCAACCTGTCCTCAGTGATTGTTTACCTTGGTTTTAAGCTCCATCTATGATGTCTGTACACCTGTAATTGACTTCAACTTCTCTTTATCACACATAAGTAATAAGGCTAGTTTTGTTACCCTACCTTTAAATCCTATGCATGTAAATAAACTCTGCTCTGCTTGGCCTGCCTCATTGAAGTCTGAGCTGAAAGACGCTCTCTTATTTCTGCACAAATGGGCGAGGCTTAACTGGCACAAATTGTGTTTGTGTACACACACACACACACACACACACATACACTAAAGTTAAGCAATAAAAGGAACCATTACCATACAGCAAAGCCAAGCAGAAAAGGGTTAATACAGTATAACACCCTGTATTTTTAGGACTTGCAATATAAACAACTTGCAATATGGGTTGACTGATTTGCATACTGTGATGTGACTTTGTATTGCAGTGCTGAGTTAGGTCAGGTGCAGTTGCTGATGAATGCACACAAAGACATTTTTATTATTAAAAAAAACATTGGTTCTGACTCAGAGGTGTATATCAAGACAAATATTGTGCATCAACAAACACTGTTTAAAATATCACCATATCAGCCGCCTCTACTGGGATGTACCTCTTCCTTCATGCTCAGATCCAAAAAAATGGAGCTTGCATAATTGCCAGTCTCGCATTTGCCCCTGTAAACAAACAATGTCATCCAGTTGGGGGCATTTCAAATGCTAAAATATTGCACACTGGGACAGAGCCAAGACTTTGATCTACAAGCTGATGCGACCGGAGATGAAGACGCAATGCTAATGGAGTGCCGGACAGCCGGAGCAGATCTTGACACTTCCTCACCAACATGAGCATGTTTTACTGAACAGCTGCGCCAGAAAGATTCAGAACAATTGCTCATTCTGACAGAAGCTCAACAGGGTTCGACTGTTTTCCCCTCATTGCGAAGTCGCGCTTGACTGAGAGCTGCAACACAGATCAAATCTTGAGTAAAAAGCACAGATTCTGATCAGGTACAGTGGCTTTGACTGGGTTTCTTTTTTTCAGCTAATGCCGCATCTATACTCTGAATCTCTGGGGTCATCACGGGTGGCTTTGTTGTAAAGCTCTAGAGATCTTCTCCAGTAGAGCTAGAGGCTAGAGCCGCTCCATCTGGCCAAGACGACCCAGTGAGACATAGTATTAATATTCATTGGGAATATGTACAGGGCAGCTCCAGTCTCCGGGAGCCAAACGCAGCTGAAAATATTTAGCTTGGCAATTGACATGTAACAATCCCGCATGCGCCAACAGGCTCCAGAACAATTTGACTGTAGTGTGATGTAGTCTTGGATATGGTGGGTAAAATTTCATACATTTTTAGGCAAAATGACAAATATGAAAAAGAAATCACCAGAAATCTGACATTTGCCAATAACAAATTATGGGGACATATTTGCTGAATATCTATAGCACGTGCTGCCGCACCCACAACGAGAGCCCCTGATCACATACTGGAGGCTGGATGAGGGCAGGTGCACTACATGCCTGATTTTGATGTATGATTGGCTAAGACCGCAATTTATCATTTAAACTGCGTGTAAACCCACAACTCCCACTACATGCATGCTCAAGAGGGGTCTTATAAGCACAATAGACAAGCCCGGGACAAACCAGCAAACGACAACCCAACGACAGAGAGATGTAGATGTTACTGAACGTTACTGAAGTTTTAAACCCTGAAAATATATGTGAAAATATTTACAGTCATCATAGTCTTGAGTAAAACAACAAGAAGTAATGTGACAAGTGAGAAGTAATGTGTACTGTGTGTGTGTGTGTGTGTGTATATATATGATGTTTGCAGGTGGTGTTGAGGGCAACAGCTGTGTATTTGATACTGCTGGGAAGCAGCATGCCATCTATTAGCTGTCTTCATCTTCATTATCAAACTTATCCAGCCTCCTCTCTCATTCCATTCCACTTGTTTTCCGAAATGGAATCTCGGCAGGCGGGCAGATGGCTATGTGAATTATTGGTGGCAGCCCTGTTTTTTGTTTTTTTTTTTAAGAAAAAAGCAGTTGAGGTGTAGTCTAAGTTGATCATTTTTTACACAAGTCTATTAGCTATTGTTGTAATTTCGTAATTTACACATAACTGGGTAATTATATATGAGAAGTCACATCTGCTTACAAACACAAATACGGATCGGACTGAACATTTCTAAACTGCATAGAGTTGCTCAGCTACAATAGAAAGTTAAATTAAGTGTAATAAGAGGCTTTTGTTGGCGTATTCGCCACTGGGGTATCATGTTTATGTGCTCACGGTGAAACTACTTGACCCTTAGAACTCAGAGTGTATTGGTGAAATCTGATTTCAACAAATAAAAATGGTCTAAAATCATCCAAAACCATTTCATTCTGGTCTTTATTCTCCTACATGCTCGCTGTTTACTGTGCTTTTGCTTGGCGCGCCACCACTCAGCCTCTCTCAAGGGACCTCCTCCCTCTGTGGATTTTCCCACACACTTCAATTAAATTCAGTTCAATTGTATTTATATAGCACTTTTTACAACCAAGTTGTCACAAAGCAGCTTTACAGGGTTCAGGTCTGAGGCCCTAGGGAGCAAGTCAAAGGCGACAGAGGCGAAGAAAAACTCACTAAGTTATAGGAAGAACCTGGAGAGAAATAAAAGAGTGTCTCTATAGGGATAACTAACAAGAGAAGGCCTGCATGAACAAACTTACTGAAGGATTGGCCAACTACGGCCGACAGAGTTGGGACAGTTACCTCCTGAGAACCAAAGAAAAAAGGTTTCTTACAATTGCTTTTTGTGTGATTTGGGCCTAAAAACACCTTACAATTTAAATATCTTTGAATATATTTTATATTTTAATTTCCCAGCATGTCTCTGTAGAGGACAACAGGATGATTTCCTTGTGAAAACAGAACTGAATTTAAAAATAAAAAACCCAAGAACACATTCAATTTGATCAAAACAATAAAATCATGTATCGCTCTTCTGTTGCTTGCAATGATAACGGAACGTGTCTTTTAGTTAAACAGTGAATTAGAAGTCATAGAACATCCTCTGGATATTTTGGCTGTGATAGTCCTGGAAGCATGTTTTCATTTTGGTTATAAAGAGGAACGTCTTGCATTTGGTGCACCTCATGTATGTTCCCAGCATGCAAACCCATCACATGACACATCACTGGAAAACCCAGGATGTCCTCTACAGAATACTATAGGGCTTAAGGAAATACTCCAAATACTTCAGGAAGATACAGGTGAACAAAATATCCATAATATCCCACAATGAATGGGCCGGGTCTCAAGAGGATAATGGTAGGTTTTGTTGAAAGAGGCTCTAGTCCATAACAACGGGAACAGGACCAACAATCTGAGCCGGAGCTTTAAACAGCAGTTGCCCTTGGATGTGGGAAATGCATGTGGGGAGTCGTAAGCAGCCGAACCAGTCGAGAACATTTTGGCTTGGGGCTCCAGTTATAGCAGACCCAGGAAGGTGGTCACCTCAGGTCCCGACGGTGATACTAGACAAATGTGCAGCGCTTCCCCTCGTGTGGGTAGAAACTATTCTGAAAGTTCTCCCAGGTTCAAAAATCAGTTTTTTCCAGTTTTAGGCTTAAAATAAAAGGATTCCCAGCATTATTGTCCTCAATTTACTTGTGTTGCTATTTTTAAAACTCCACAAGTGGTTATTACTACTACATGTTTTTAAAATTACAACAACTTTGCTTCTACATAACATCAGGACTGAGTTTTCTCACTTCTGGTTTCTCCCATTCTGCTGCACCTGTTCCATGTTTCCCCATCTTTCTAAGCACAGCTCACCCCAGAATGCATTGTCCATTCATCCTCTTGTCTGTCTGTCTTGTCTTCTCCCTTTTTGTAGCTCTGAGTGATTTTGGATTTCTACTCTTGGCTCATTATAGCTACTGTTGAAGGTGCATTTGTACAAGTGGAGGTTTTGTGTTCAATGTTGGCTCTTTCTCATCTGATTTAGAGAACAGCCTCCATCTCATTCCAGGAACTTTACCAACAGCTTAGGCTATTCAGAGCTGTGTGTTTATCATGTCATCCACCTTTGTTCTATTTCCCATCTTTTTTATTAAAGACTTTCGTTTTAACTTCTGCAAGTGTGTCTCCCTTGCGTCCTCTGCAGCACAATCATGACATGCATTCACTCTTTTTAAAAATTATATTCGAAAAGAATTGTAATCATTTGAAAAGGGGTGCTGAAACGTTTCCATACAGCTAAATTGAACCTGTAAGTCCAATATCGCCATATAAGACATGGCTCAATACAAGAAGCAAATCATGATGCCAGACAAACTGTAATACTTGATACTGAGAATGATGATGATATAAAGAGGTCTGCTGATCTCTCCCCAGCTGCACTAATTTAAAAGGTCATTCTGGAATTCCGCTTTGTCTTCCGTCAGAGCTCATTTCCATTTTCAATCGTCCGTTAATTTCCATAAATACATACTTGCCAAAACTCTGTTGCTTTTGATATATAACAAATTAACTGTTGCTGTTAGAATGCATGATTTTGAATGTTTTGTCTTAAACAAACATGTTGCTCATAAATATTCAAGATTTAATTTTCATTTTCTTTTGCACCTCTGTCCAACACTGTAAATTATTGTGTGTTAGGTGTTTTTGTATAAGCATAAATTAGCATCTCTATGATTCTGACAACCATTCCATGCCAGTGTCTGTTCAATTAATATACAAGAATTCTGCTTTATGAGGTAGTGATCACCTTATTTAATATATTAAAAAAAGTATAAAAAAACACTGCTGCAATCAACACTCTCCTCTCACAATGTGACCAGTTGGATGGCAAAATACTACTAGAAGTATGTCAAAGGTAAAAATGGCCATTTTGTTTAAGAGTGAACAAGAAATTTTCTCTGCATTAGTCAAGTTCTGTAAACATCGCATCATTTCTCTTAGTTTGATGTAAACCCCCAGTTCAGCAGTCACAGCTTTAGTCATCCACAGATTTTTTCTGAGAACCGAACTAATAACTGTTTGCAGAAACTCCTGCAAATTCGCAGAAACCCAAGATATCCTCTATTTTTTTTTTTTTTGCTTTTGTGATGTCCGGGCCCCTTGTCCTTGTGCTGTTCATGTTTGGGCTTAGACAATCAGACTCACCAGAACAGAATGAGCCTCCGCTGTTCAACACCGCGCCCAAACCCCAAAAGGGTAATAAGCTGAGTTTAAAATGAAATTCAAGTGCTTTGGGAGCATATTTGGGGACAACACTATATAAATATGCATTTTTAGGCATTTGTTGACACATCACATATTCACTTTTTTAATGTCTGGGGTTTACTGTATTGTCACTTAAAATAATGCCTTAAAGAACAATATTTTTATTTAGCAGCTCTTAAAAATTCAGACAAAGCTGTTCAGTTCAAGTTTGCTGATTTTCACTTTCACTTCACTTGGCAGTCTCAAACAATACAACTATCTTTGCTCAGCTTATTTGAGTAGGAAACTAACAAAAGGTGGGTAAGAAATAATTTTTGGCATCATGACTATCTGGAGTATAATTTTATTTGCATTTTCTCCACAGTCCAACAGTTGTGTGCCAAGTTTGTGTCCTACATTCAGAAGAGTGATAGGAATCCAGGCCATTCTGAGTCAAAGTCAAAGCCTGAAGCTGCCTCATTCAACAGAAAGCCCAGTTCTCTCTGTCTGTCCCCACAGAAAAGTTCCATTTAGCACAGACCGCCTGTTTGGGCTGCAGACCACATATAGGGTCAATATCCACTTACCTTCGAGGTAGTAGGATTATACAGAATAGATTTATAATGAGTGCACATAATGCACATGGTAATCTGGCCATAGGCAAATCAAATCTCAACAGTTTTTCACAAACACACACACATGCACACTAACACTCCATATAAGCTAACTGTCCTGAACCCCACCAAAAACTCTAGACAAAGCCAGGAAGAAAAGCAGAGCGTGGGCACGCAGACGAGTGAAAGGCATTCAGGCTAATCTTACTGCATCTCCTCAGAAGCTCCTCCATATGACCATTCAAACTTCCACTGTGACTCAGGTACACTGTCAGGTAAAGAGTAGCACACTTACCTGTGGAGGGCGGTAGGGAGGGAGAGAGAAAGGAGAAAAAGAGAGGGAGAGAGAAAGTCAGAATAAGAATTTCATCATTTCCGACTCTCCAGCAGATCATGGAGGACGCAGAACAAAACAAAAGCTTGTACTGACTGATTTGAAATGAAAGGTATTATTATTAATAAAGCACCATGGGTAGAACAAGATCAAATATTGCTGACACAGAGTAACCAGATTAAGCATTTTGTTACCTTATGAATTCAAACTAGAAGTCAGCATCATGGGTTTGGCTTTCCAGATTCCGAGTGGTAAAACACTATTCATGTTGCTGTTTAGACAAAGATCTGACACACGATTTCTTTTAATATGTATTTATCTCTTAATAAATTATGTGTAAAAACTGCAATGGTGTCAAGCTCAAGTTAACTTAAAGGAGAGAACCAGGTGAAGCTGAGGATTCTACTGAAAAAAAGGCAGAAGGTGTAGAAACATGTTCAACTGGTGGTTCTGCTAAAAAAAAACAAAAAAACAGAGGTTCTCAGAGACTGGCCTACTTCCCGTGTCTGTAGTGCAGAAAAGACAGGACGTTCCACAGCTATAGCTTTAACCAGCCTTTCTAATCAATACTACAATTCTCTTCATCACATGCACTGAGCAGAGTCTGAAACGGTTATTTAAAAAAATATACATGAGTGCAATCAAATTTCAAATGTGGCAAGTGCTTCAAACCACATAGCAGAATTCCAGATCTCCCCCAGCTCCCTGTATGCTAATTTACACATGGATGCACAATATATAAAGTCAGTTCTAGGATTACCGATTGAATAACAAGTCTATTAACAATCATTGTATGATTTTACCACGCCACAAAGATACTGAAAACTGCTACCATTTTGGTCACAGATATCATGATAGAAATATACCATATATCCTAATACCTTATCCTGTTCAATCCTAATGGCCTACGTTTCAAAAGCATGCCTACATTCTGTAAGCCATTACTTAGATAGTAAGCAGAGAAAGGATGGGAATAATAAACCACCTTGGATTTAGAGCCCATGATCAATTACTACCACTCTTCCTCACTGAATTGACGGCACCCTGGAGGTCTGGAGAATTGAATGGTAAACCATGCTAATTGCCAGGAGCCATTATGATAGACCCGGGTCAACGTACACAAATGGAGTCCACAAAGAAAGGAGGGATTCTGTTTTGATTATGTTTTACACTAAATTCATCTTATTTCGATCTCCGTTTCCGTGGTCAGAAAAGGAAAACAATTTGGTTAGTGAGGTCACCCTGTACTCATAGCTCTTCAAAAAGGAAGATTGTTTAAACAGTTCTACCCCTTGTACCCTTATGTATGAGTGGTCCATACCAATATTTGAGAATTCGTTACTGTGATTTGTGAATTGTTCTTGCCAGTCATGCCTGTGTGACGACAGTTGAAGAGATGCAGTTTCAGGTCAGTGGCAATTTAGACAGTCAGCATCTAATGTCTCTTTGACATTGTGAGTTTATCCCTTGTTTTAAAGATGCTACTGTTCTAAACTTCTAATCAGTGAAACAAGGTTAACTTCGATCGTGGAGCCACTCACTTGACTTTGACTCGTTTGATAGGATGTTCATGTTTGTTGAATGCCAGCACAAGCTGTGGTTGCTATGGTTATCGTGAAAAAGTAGTTATAAATGAATATTGGAGAATGTAAATATTCAAAACAGATTCTAAAGGTGTAATGAAACCAACAGCCTGGCAGGGTCATTTGCCGGTATTGTTTTGACGCATGTTCAATAATTGCGCAAATTGAAAGAATTGTTGTACAGTGCTGCTTATCAAACAGTGAGTCTGACAAGTGTCCTGAACAGTGCTCACTCCATCTGACAACAGGTTCATCAGCTGTTTCGACACAGAGTTTAGAGTGATTTAGCGATCAATTGACAGTCAAATGTAAAAAAAAAAAAAAGTATAAACATAATATTTCTGAGTGTAAAGATAATGGCATATCAACTATAATCTCGAATCGCCATTACCTTGCAGTGTTATGGCAGCAATTAGAATGCAAAGGAATGTTCATTGTTGAATGTTTCAAATCACACCGTTGTGACGGTACACTTAATGAAAGGAGTCTAAAATCATGAGAGGTAAAATCATCAGTGAGTTGTCACAACATGTTCACTCAAATGTCACGCGTGAACACTGCATTTATGTGAAGCAGGGGGGCTACAACCAATGAGGGGCACCCAGGGAGCAGTGTGTGGGAGTAGTACCTTGCTCAAGGATACTTCAGTGATGACACTAGCAGTTGGGATTCAAACCCACAACCTTCTGATTGCAGGGGCAACGGCCTAACCACTAGTCCACCAGCTGCCATAATTAGTTACATCGATTTAAAACACACAATATTCAGTGGCTCTTAGAATGAAACATACATGCTATATCAGTTTTTCAGTATATTCTTCAATCCAGTATTAGCAGCAAAGACACAAACTCTTAACATTCCGTTACGTTAGAAGGCAATGAGTGCCCTTACTTAATAGTCATTAGCATAGTCTAGCCATTCGCTCACAACAGCACCAAATTGCAGGTTGAACGCTGAAGGATCATCATTTTTGTTTAAGAATACCATTAGACAACAAACACTATTTGAGTAACTTGTGATGATTAAAACAAACCCTCATTTCAGATTAAAATAAAGATTCTATGAGTAACAGTTGCGTAGTTCTCTCAATCTCTCAGAACTTGTAATACAAGTAATTTAACTTAAGTTAGAAAATGAGCTGCCTTAAAATTCATTAGTGAACAAAAGCCTCATTTTCAACTGCTTCAGGACCAATTTGGGTTATTATGGCAGTCGTCAACTCTCGCAACGTCGACTTCTAGGAATTGTCTAATTGGCCCAGACAGGCATGGAATAATGAGTCACAACTTCCTTTTAATTTAATATGATGTAGAAATGGGGCATTTGGAGACATAATGATATGCAAGCCTGCAATATCACCCACAGGGATGTTTGGTACAGGCGTAGCACCAATTGGCTGAAAATAGTCGCCAGCTAATGAGACATCACGCTGACTGTGAATTTATAAGAAGAGCAGAGGTAAGGTCTGTAAAGCTCTTTGAACGCAGTGGACATCAGCCGAAGTCCTTTTGAGTCATTTCATTTATTTTTGCCCAGGAGTCAATGTCTTTTTGCTTATTTATCTATTTGTTTGTTTGTTTATTTGCTGGTTTTTGTGCATTCTTAGCTGTTTATATATAAGTGTATAAAAGTGTGTGTGTATATATATAAGATAAATTTCCTATTTGATGTTTTAGTTCTCATCCCTTAAAAATGAATGGAAGTTTTGCACTAAATTTTGCAAATAAATTTAAGTGTGTTCTTAGTAAAAACAAAAAGTTAAAAAAAATCATGGAAAATGAGCAATATGTCATTAGCCAAACTTTAGCCAAGCAGTACTATTGCATAAATAAATAAATATATTATACAGAAAATGCACTGTGGGAAAAAAAAACAATGATCGAAATAAGGAGAAAGTTCTAAGTTAAATAATGTTTATTATAGAAACTACACCTGCTGCAGAATCGGGTTGGATCCGTTCATTTTTTCATACAATACCAGTCTGATGTTGATTTCGGAAACCAGACTGGTGCCATTTCTATATCGTATATGGCATGGTGTACTACGTAAATGGTGATCAAAGTCATCTCATCAGCTAGTATGGATAAATAGTTCTACTGTTCTATTTTAGTATTTGCTCAGCTCAGCTTAGTGGGTGCCAGAGCCTCAAGATATACTTAGACAACCTTCTGTTTTTACAATTATTATGCTGCATGCACAGAGTAAGAGAAGGGAGAGAGGCAAATGGGTTCAAACTGGGAAAGTAGAAGGGTAAGCGCTGATCATATTTAACATACGACAAGCAACAGAGCAGCTGAGTTTCCCAGATGACAGCTCGTTATTCCAGCAACCAGCTTCATGTATGCTACGTGTATGCAGTAGCACGTAGGAGCCATTTCACCTTCCATTAGGGGACAAACAGTCATTAATACTCTCGCAGGCAATGCTGCGGTAAACAGTCTCTGTTAATGTCCCACTGACATGCAATTAGGACCATATATCCATACGCTGACCCTGTCGTTGGAAGATCGAGAGGTTTACACCTAGTCTTTCATAGAAGAGAGACAGAGAGAACATGACTGGCCTCATTCTCTCTGGGTTGGGGTTGCAGGCCTCTGTTAACTCAAGCCTTCCTCCAAGCATGTCCCAAAGACATTTAAAGGAAGTGTCTAAAAGGTGCTAGCCCTCACCCTCCCGGCTCAGTAGGGGGGTGACCTGTTTAGTGGGTGGTACTGGACTGAAAGAAAAATGAATGGGCAAATGTGACCAATGATGTACAGTTCTGTTACACTACATGAGCACTTTGGTTCAAAACACGCCCAGAAGGACGCAATAGGGATTGGTTCAGGACACTCACCACACAATTCAAAAGCCCTGCGGTTGGTTAGTGTGCTTATCTGCATATTGAGTCTGTTTAAAATACCAGAGAAACAATATGGCAATAATTGGTTTAGCTACTGACTATGGCATGCTAGGCTACAGAAACACATGACAAGGCATGGTCTAGGGCATTGCCCCGGCAATCAGAAGGTTGTGGGATATAATGCAATCACTACTAGTGTTACCACTGAGGTACTCTTGAACAAGGTACCATCACCACACACTGCTCCTTGGGTGCCCCTCGTTGGTGGCAGCCCCACTGCTTCACTTGGTGAATTTCACACTGTGTGCTGTGTTGTGTTCATGCATGACTATAAGGGGACACTTAATAAAAACTGATATATTAGTATAAAATATATATATTTATACACAATTACTGATTGTATTGCTGAATTTAAGGTATGTGAATGGTTAAATTAAACTTAGTGAATAAACAGAAATTGTGCACTAAAATTTGCAAGACAATGGCTTATTTAGGTTTGGTCCCCTGTGCAAGTATGCAAACCTATATGTCCGTATGTGACACTGCAAATGAAAATGCACAAGCTGCATAATAAGCAATTCAGCAATAGTGTGGGAAACACTTTACTTTAGGGTAGAGCACATAATGTTACATGACATCTACATAAGCATTTTATGACAACCAAAATATACATTTATAAATACTTTTTTCCCAAAATGTTGTTACACTTTCTGGGGTGAAACTGATGAAAGTAGCATATGTAATGAGTGAACTAAATACCCGTTCAGTATAATTGAATCTGAGTGTAAAAGATTCTATTCGATCTACATCCTAACCTTTACTCAAAACTTAAATCTTATCATAATCCTAACGACGATGCAGATGATAATCAACAAGATTAGAGCCCGACCGATAAAGGCCGATACCGATACAAATATTTGTTGGTTTTAAAATCCGATATTCCGATATATGTATATATGTTACTTGTTATTAGACTATCTAGAACTAATCTTGTTTAGAGCCCGACCGATTTATCGGCAGGCCGATATTATCGGCCGATATTAGGCATTTTCCAAACTATCGGTATCAGCATTTATAATGGCCGATAAATGAATATTTCAAAAATAAAATAAAAATGGACGAAACACCATATATATATATATATTTTTTTATTTATTTATTTATTTATTTTTTTATTTCAGAAACGCGCAACAAAACATTAACAGATTTCCCTAACATTAGCTATTGAACACACTTCACCGATGATCTCACTCGCGGATAACTGGTTCTCTCTGCCCGACTCTGGCTGGATCAGTAGGT